>PITA01031876.1:0-14633 GCA_004023965.1 Spilogale gracilis
TACACAAGTTTCATAACACAATCATTTAGGACTGGTGAACATGGCAAGGCAAGGATTTTGAAGCAGTCTTGAAAAGTCATTTGATGACCCCTGTTGAGCAACCTATAGTCCTGGGAAAAGGACAGTGACCCTGTTGCAAGCTAGTTGGGAAGTTTCTGTTTGGATAAACAGATTTTCCCAAAGAACACAGCTATGTGTAAATTCAGCTTCTGGTATGGTAAGTCCTCTTAGGCACAGTCAAGAGTACACTTTGTTAATGAAGATGGGGAGCTGGGCGCTTACAAATGGGTCTGCTCAGCTCACAGGGGAATTTGTGAAGTATGCATCTAGTGACAACTTGATTCATGTCTCTCTTTCTCCCTCTAGGCTGCAAACCCCACAAGAGCAGAACTGTATCTGCTTCTTGAATCACCATCGTTTCCCCAACACTTAATCTTGTATGTCTGGTGATAAATATTTGCATAACAAATAAACAAACAACCATATGGAAGAAGTGGACCAGTGAGATTTTGCACAGGATGAGGGCATTAAGAGAAAAAATAGTGGGAGGAGGAAGAGGTGGGTTTTTAGAGGGAAGGAGAACAGCGCAGAATGGAGACCACACCACTGGGTCAACAAACGTGTTTCTGGCCACAGACATACTCTTAGGACTCAAGTTGTTCTGCCATCTGTTTTCCATATCTATAGCTGCCTGCCTATTTCTTGCTCTTTTTTCCCAGGCATCTAGACCCCCTCAACATCCCCTTCGTACCTCACCATTCATCTGCCGAAACCTTAGATCAATCACATTCTATCCGTTCCTGCAAATTAAAGTCATGCAGCCTTTCTCCCAGAAGCTTCATCATCGGCTTTGTTTCTTACTGTGGAATCAGAGACAGCCTCTTTCTTCTGTCTTCAGGAAGCAGAGGGTCATCCCATAGACATTCAGTGAGCCTCTGCTGCACACAGGCACTTCCTGAGCAAGCCAGAGCCAGAAAAGAGGCTGACAGCCCTTCTGACCATCTGCAGAGATCTCTGTGGACAGGAGTTTGCCCTGCAAAACTTCTTGCAGTCAGGCTCACCGTTCTCTCCTGTGGGCCAGGGTCAGCCCGGAGTATACTCAGGATTCCTATGTGACAAGGACTCCTTTCTTGGCCAAACTTTACTCAGGCTCCTCTGAGCCCTCATGTCAACGAGTTCTTGTCCTTGACCATCCATGCCCTTGGCCTGCTTACTCCAGTTTTAGCAAAGAAACCCAAGTCAGGGTAGCAGACTTTCACCACATTTGCTATTAGTCAGTTTTCTCTTAGTGATTTTCCACCCATCAACCCTCACATTTTGCTCACTGACTGTAAAACCCTAAATGATTTTGCCACGTTTGGAGTTCAGCTTAGTTTTACACTGAAGTCTCTCTCCCTACTGTAGCATAGATGAAATCCGTCTTGCCATTTGTAACAAGCATCCAGTGCCAAAGTTTTCTTTTACGTGTGAGCTTACAGAGAGACTCCAGTGAGCAGGACATTGTTGCTTATGTCCACATTAATATCCTCCCATGTTGCGGGATAGAGGACCCCGGGATCAAGGCCCTTCTCATTGCAGAAGACAGAAATCCAACTCAAACAAGCTGGGAAAAAGAAAAAGGAGGAGTTTGCTCATTGCCATTTCTAGGAAGCCCACAGCATGACTAGACAAGGCGCTCAAACTTCATCCTCAAGAGAACATCTCTTTTCATTTCCTTGGCTCTCCTTTCCCTTTGTTGACTTCATAGTCAGACAAGTTCAAGGCCATTTGATCCTTCGTATTTCTAACATCGCAAGAAGAGAAATGTCATCTTTCCTCTCATATCCGAGTCCCTCCAAAAACAGTCTGAATGACCCTGCTCAAGTCATACGTCAACCCATGGCCCACTCCCTGGTTCCCTGACCTACCTGAGGACCCGAGATCTCCAGGACAGAGATGCTCAGACACCCTTAGTAGGCATCCCCCAAAACCACAGAGTGGGGAGGCAGTGGTGCTCAGAGAGAGTGGTAAAGAACAGGTAGACATCGACTACCTACTGCTACTCCGGGTATAGTATGTGGCCCTGGCAACACATAGGAACTCATGATAGATGCAGATTCCTAGGCCCTTTCCCAGATGAACTGATTCAGAATATCTAAGAATGGAGCCCAGAAATCTCTGCTTTAAGAAGCTTTCCTGGTGATTCTATGCATGCTAAAGTTTGAGGCCCACTGCACTTTTTAACCCATTTGGTCAGTAGTCACAAACTGAAGAGTAGTGGTTATACAATGAACTGTCACTCCTGGAAACAAATAGGGTCCTGAAATCAGGATCGCCCAGCACTTATAAATGCCTTCCTGCCATTTCTTAATCCCTAAGTGGGCCCTACTATGTGTCAAGCACTGAGCTGGATTCTGCATAGCCAGAGACAAATACAAAGCCACTTTAATCACACAAAACCAGAGACTTTCAGCCTAGGACAAGCTTTATAGATGCATGATCACATTCTATTGATAAGATTATGAAATGACACAAACTTTCTGGAGAGCAATCAGGTAATAGATACCAAGAATCATAAACATCTTTGTGCCCTATGAATTCAACTTCTAGAGATAAAAATTCCTAGAAAGTGAACAGTGATGTGGATCAAAGGTTATATATAAATCTTGGTAGTGTTGTTCATCATGGGAAATAATATAATCAGTATGTCAATGTAATAGGAAAATAGCTAAATAAATTATGATCCATTCATGAAAAATCACATTCATGACCAGTTTTGTTTTGTTTTGTTTTTTAAAGATTTTATTTGTTTATTTGACAGAGAGAGAGATCACAAGCAGGCAGAAAGAGAGGAGGAAGCAGGCTTCCTGCCGAGCAGAGAGCCCAATGCAAGCTTCGATCCCAGGACCCTGAGATCATGACCTAAGCTGAAGGCAGAGGCCTAACCCACCCATTCAGGCGCCCTCATGACCAGTTTTTAATAGCTTCAAAAAATGATTACCATATGATACAACGTTTCACAGAAGTACAATATTGGGTCTGCCTCAGTTTTTATTTCCCAGACTCTTTGTATTACTTAGCTCCTGCTGAGTAACAAATTATTCACAAGTCTAATGCCTTAAAACAACACAATTGATTATATCACAGTTTCTATGTGTCAGGAAATTAAAAGAGGCTTAACAGGGTCCTCTGACTCTGGTTCCCTCACCAGGGCACAGTCATATTAAGACTCAAGAAGGGAAGGACTGACTTCCAAGCTCACTCCAGTGTTTGCAGGCACAATTCAGCTACTCATGTGCTGTGGGCTCATGGCCTCCTTCAGTTTCTCTCACATAGGGCGATTCACACCATGGCATCTTGTCTCACCAGAGCCAGCAAGACAGAGCCACAGTCTTTTATGACTTAAATTTGGAAGGGACTCCCATCACTTCTGCCATATTCTATTCATTAGAAGCCTGTGCCAACCAGGGACTGCTCTGTGACAAAGTCTTATAGGCAATGTCACAGTTCATTTCTGTGCTTGAGAGTTAGCCCACTGTTCTCAGTTGTATTAGGAGATTATGCTTAAGATCCCTGAGAGCTTAGGGAGATCCCTATGTCCGTCCCACACCCAAGCGGGGAGGACTGCACATGAGTGCCAGTAGATAGGGATCATCGGGAGCCTTCGTGGAAGCAGCCTGACGCTCACTTCACCTTTCCTATCACCCTCAACAACATCAAGTGAAAAGAGGAGATTCTAACACCTGATGGTTTGAGCCAGACACCAAGGAGAACGGGGAAGCAGCAGATGCAAACAGGGAAGAATGAAACATTTGGAAAGATCATCTTGTATAAACACAAAGATTGCAGATGACAAATGAAGATGAAGCTGCCAGAGGAAAGTCAGGTCTTTCATGTGAGTTTAGCCCTAGAACCAGGGCCTCGGCCAAGGCCAGAAGTGACTTTTTCAGCAGCAAAAGAGATACCAAGCCGGGTGCACAGAGCAGGAGGCTCTGTGGCATCCCCCCAAGATCTCCCTTTCTGGGGGTGGGAGGGAGCACTAGTGCTCCTGCCTCCCACAGCAACCAGTGGGAATGTTGGCCACTATTGGTGCAGTGCTCCCTTCTGCAGAAAGTCCCTTCCTCCAGGAAGCTGCATGTATGTCCCCCCCACAGGTGGCACATCGCCTGGCAAGGAGACTGCAGTGTGGTATCAGGGCCAGACACCCTGGATATCTAAACTTGCCCTGCTCTTTCCTCTTAATCATCCTGCTGCCCTTTCTCCCTTTCATGCTTTTTGTTGTCCCCCCTCATGGAACCCAAATTCCCATCTCAAGTTCTGTTTCAGGGGACTGACCTAAAAGAGTCAAGATGGCAGGCATTATTGAAAGGGCTGGTCCCCCAGTGCTGGAACACTGCTGCAGTTATCCAAGCAACAGGGTTTGGGATGGAGGAAGCAAAAACAGTGGCCCTGCAAGAAGTATTTGCTGTGTTTGTGTGGGTCATGAAAAAAAAAAAAAGAAGAAGAGAATGTGGAGAATGTGGCTGACATTTCCCTTAAGAGTCTCAAGCAAGTAGGTTAAGGTATTAATCCCAAGTCATCTTTACACCAATGATCACCAAAAGCATCATGTGGATAAGGGTTCTGTTCCTCACCCCCCCAAATCAGAAAAAGAGAAGCATAGTCAATTAGCAACAGTCAATCTCAACACAGCTTAGCATCAATACTACATGCCTTGAACAAGCCTTCTCTGGACTGTAGAAGGGAGAACAGAATTTGGAGTCAGGGAGGCCTGTGTTAAAACTTGGGAAAAGCTTCCTATTGGCCCTGGAGCCTTAAGCAAACATTTAACTCCTCCGTCTCAGTGTATTCATTTCTTATGGCTGCTGTAACAAATTCCCACCAACTTGGAAACTTAACATAACACATATAGTCTCTTACCATTCTGGAGGCCACAGTCCAGAATCAGTAACACAGAGCTGCCATCAAGGTGCAGGCAGAACTGGTTCCTCTGGAGGAAACTCATGGCCCCTCCTTCCATCTTCAAAGCTCCTCACTTTTATCTCTGCTCATATCACCTCCTCCTCTTCTGGGCCAAATCTCCCTCCACCACCCTCTCTCATACAGACACTTGTGAGTACATTGAGGAATGACCTGGACAATCCATGATATCCCCCCACCTTCAAGGTCCCTAGCTTAATCACATCTGTGAAGTCCACTCTGCTATAAAGGTAACGTTCACAAGTTCTAGGTATTAGGACCTAGATTTAGGGGAGCCTCCCTCACTCAGTTTACTCAGTTTCTGTGCAGTGGGAATATGCATGTCTCCTCGTGATGTTGTTCTCATGATCGTAACACTCAAACTAGGAGTTTCCACCAGGATCCAAACTATCTTCTACCAGGATCCAAAATATCCTAAAATCCCAGCCCCACCACTGTGCAGTAAACAATCTGGTTTTACCTTAAGAGAGCTCTAGACTTTGTCCTCAGCTTCTAGAAGGTAATCCATGTTGCAACTGACAGGAGTGTCTTTGCAAAGTGCAGGAACTTGCCATATTGGATCTTGGAGGAGAGCTGGCCATTCCTCATAGTCATGGGGTGACCATGCCTAGAGGAACAAACCGTGTGATTTAGAATGGCGGCTTTGGTCAAGCTGCATCAGTTGACCTGGAGACTGAGTTGAACCACAGGAGCAATGAATCAACCAATCATGCCCATGTAATGAGGCCCCACTACAAACTGGACACCAAAGTTTGGGTAAACATTCCCTGGTTGACAATGCTCCAGGAATATTGTCACACACTGTTGCCAGGAGGGTAATATACCCTGAGGACAAGAACTACTTCACACCTGAAACCTCTCCAGATTGTGTCCTATGCCTCTCTGTGCTGATTCATCTGTAGCCTTTTACTGTAATAAATCGTAACCATGAGAATTCTAGGTTGCAGTGTGTTCTGTGAGTTCTTCAAGCTAACAATCAAACCTGAGGATGGGTTGGGAAGGGGACTGCTCCCTTTAACTTAGTAGTTGCCTGAAATTCCTTATATATGGTGTCAAAAGTGAGGGAAGCCTTGCATGGAAACTGTTCCCTTAACCTTGATGTGGATAACAAAGGCAAAAGAAAAAAATTAAATTTCTTTACGACTTACAGCCCATCGACAAGTCCTTGAGACATACAGACTGACCTTCCTCCAGGAACTCAACTGCCTTGTTAATATTTTCTAAGAGCAAAGGTAACCTTAACACTAGCCCAACCTCCAGGATCCTATAAGTCTCCTTTAACATATAAAAATTCCTTTGGAAACTTCCTTTGTCTCTACCTCCTAAGATATATGTTGGCAATCATCTTCCAAGCATATAGCCCACTGATATACACCTAAAGGGTCTCATGACTAAGGGTTTAGTAGACAGTAATAAATGACCTCTTCCTAACAATAGCTAGCCCCTCAAGGTGCTAGAAACCTTGCTTCCAAAATTCGTTAGAGACTTATGTTATACCTAACCTCCTCCCAACTTGAAAGCATATAATCAGTCACCCCTCACAACCCTTTGCAGCTCTTTCTGCCCACCAGTCTTGTCCATGTGCCTTAATAAAACCACTTTTTTGCACGGAAGACATCGCAATAATTCTTTCTTGACCACTCGCTCCCAAACCCCAACATTTTCATATCAATCTTTGTAGTTTGGACTCGAAACAAACACCTACTAGTCCTATGACTTTAGGCACTTGTCTGTGCCTCAGTGCCCCAACAGCAGAATTGATAGGGTTACTATGAGAACTGAGTTAGTTAGCATAAGCAAACACTCAGAAGAGAGCCTAAAGCACACAGAGTAAGCACTGGATCGTGCAACCTTAACAGAGACAGTATCACCCACAGGACAAAAATGGTTCTTAGAGGCAAAGGAAAAAAAAAAACTTACAATTTTTATGGATAAAGATTTATATCATTTATGTCATTGTTTCTCCAAAATCCCCACCTCCTTCTCAGACTGTCCAAGCTGTGACCTGGTAGGGCTGTTCTAGGCTGGGGAGATGCTTCCTGCCTCCCTCGGCTGGGAACACGTTTATATGCTGCCAGCCTTCACCCCATCCTTGTTTTGCATATCATTAAAACCAAATCATTTGGATGTCTGAGCTGAGAGCATTTTACTTTTTTCCTCTTTGAAATCTATTTCGAAACTGATGGGTGTGTAAAAAACATATGCAATGAAAATTAGCCTCAAAATCACTGATTTTTCAGTAATTCTGAAAAAAGAAAGTGTTGCCCTCAGAAGGTGTCATCTATCTGCATAGAATTTGGATTAGAAAAAGAAAATCCTTATCAGTACTTTATTATATAGCTCTCAAACCAACACCAGGAAACAGTGTGTAATTTGAGACAATGAATATCACCAATGCCATGAATTCAATGTAATTATATTTCATTGAGAAAAGGGAAAAAAATGTCTCTCCTGGCATACTTGTGCGCCACTGAGTGAGGAGAAAGGGAAAGACGAAGAGCAAGAACACTGTACCATCTGGACTGTCAGAATAAAGATGAAAAATAGAACAGCCACTCACCCCATCATTGGGAATTCAGTCACACATTCCTGAAACACGAAATATGAACACCATTAAGCAAGTCAAAAGAAATCAGTTCGAGGCTGGTTTTTCTCTACAGTCCAGCTGCCCCTTAGTGAACACCTCCCTTGCAGGTTCTCTCTTCCTGATGAAGCTTCTGCACTTTTTAAAAAAGATTTTATTTATTTATTTGACAGAGAGAGAGATCACAAGTAGGCAGAGAGGCAGGCAGAGAGAGAGGAGGAAGCAGGCTCCCTGCTGAGCAGAGAGCCTGCCACCGGTCTCGATCCTAGGACCCTGAGATCATGACCTGAGATCATGACCTGAGCCGAAGGCAGAGGCTTTAACCCACTGAGCCACCCAAACGCAGAAGCTTCCGCACTTTTAACAGAAGAGGTGAAGACTCAGCCTGAAAGGTCTGAACCCACGTTCCCTGAGTTTCATATTAAAACCCTTTGGGGGCACCTGGGTGGCTTGACTGTATTTGGTTCAGGTCATGGTCCCGGAGTTGCAGGATTGAGTCCTGTGTCAGGCTTCCAGCTCTGCGGGGAGTCTGCTTCTCCCTCTGACCTTCTCTCCTCTCATGCTCTCTCTCACTCTCTCTCTCTCTCTCTCTCTCTCTCTTGAATGAATGAATGAATGAATGAATGAATGAATGAATAAAATAAGAATAAGAGTAAGAATAAAACAACCCTTTGGCTTTCAACAGACTGAAGCAGGTCCCTGCCAAAAATAAAAGTATAGGTGCACCAAGCTAAAAAGTCCAGGAGGAAAGGCTTCAGGCATGGCTGGATTTAGGGGTTCAAACAACGCGATGAGGACTCTCTCCTGCCTCCCGCTCTACCTAAGAGCTCAACACTGAAGCCTCCATTTTGGGGGCAGGGAGATGAATGCTGTTTGGCTCTGCATGGGTCACTGCAGGGAAGGAGAGTGAAACCTTTCTAGCTGAATCTGGTGAAGATCAAGGTGCTCTCCCAGAACAAGGATTAAAGGACACAATATAGTCTTCTGTATCATCCAAGAAAAACAAAAGAGCCTATGTCCCTCCCCGGTCCCCTCCTCCACCCAACACGCTAGTCTTTCTCCCTGCTCTGCCTTCATACTATTGCCAAGCTCTGACATGATAGCATAAATTGATTGGTTTCTGGTAAAGCACAATCCTATCACCCCACCCCAGCACCCTAAGAGTACCTGGCACCTAAGAGTGGTTGTGTATTTGTTCAATAAAACGAATGAATGAATCTGAAACACCAAACCTGCCTCTCAACTAGAAATAACATGGTTCAGGTGCGAAGGCGTGTTAGGGGCGGGGAAATGATCAGCACTCTTAGTAAGCCCTTCATACGTGCTCAGCACCTGCCCACTCGAGAAAGTGGAGAACAGCCTCCCCTCTCCCACCTCCACCAGCCCAAAGAACGGCAGGAAGTAGACAGATTCTGGAATCTGTTCCATCTAGTTGGGAGGAAGACCAACCGACCCTCGCAGAGGGTCCCCTGTCATTCAGATTGCCAAATTCTGCCCCCCGACCCCCACCCCTCCCCCGCCTCTGGGGATTCCAGTTCTCTAAGTCTCGGGTAGAGCCGCTAAGTTTGCATTTCTAACAAGTTCCTAGGTTCTGCTGCTGCTGTTTTAGGAACCATGTTGGGAGAAGGAGCTTTCCCACCAAGACAGTGTTTTCTAACTGTATTCCGGAGCTGGCCAGCAGCTACTGGATGGCAGGAGTCCTTAAAAGGGTATAGCAGGAAGCAGCCTAGATGAGCTGCATTTGCATATTTTAAACCTGTCCAAAGGTAAGCCCTGAAATGCTGGCTGTGGTGCTGTTTCCCCCTAGCAATGTCCTGAGGCTGGAGAATGAGCGGAGTCGATGAGGGAGCGCCCAGAGTCCAAAGGCCTGAGAGCCAGGAGGCCCGATGACTGAGGGCAGGCGGAGATGGTGGTTCCAGCCCAGCAGAGAGATTTGCCCTTCCTCTGCCTATCTGTTCTGTCTGGGCCTTCTACAGACTGAATGTCTGCTAGCATGGGTAGGACAATCTTGTTTGCTCAACCTCCTCCAGGGGCAGAGGTGGTAGTGAGAGGCAGTGGCCAGCCATGCTTCCATGAAGGAGATGGCCACAGAGACCTAGCCTGGCCAGCCACCTTAGATAAAACAGGGGATTCTCCTTTAAATGTTGGAACCACTGCCCCAAGGGCTGCAGGTTATAGCAGAACATAATTAGGTCAGTAACGAATATTATGTGAATCGTCTCCAAACCAGGGCTCTCACAACCACAGAGGCAGCCCAGCTGAGAGTGAGGGAGGAAGAGAGGGAAAGTTATCCCTGCAAGCCCCTATGAGATGGGTATAATTAGGCCCATTTTACAGATGAGTAAACTGAGATTCTAAGAGGTTTAATAACTCACCCAGCTAATAAGGAGCAGAGTCCAGATTTAAACCTACGATGTCAACTTGATATATCGCCTTCTGTCTGCCAAAACGGACAAGAGAAATCGAAGGCAGGACAGGAACTGGAAGGGAAGGCTCAACAGGACCCAGAAGTGTTGAGCATCCAGAGTATAAGTTTAAGGAGAGAAACCATGAAGGAGAGCTTAAGGACGTTGTCATTGGGGAAACTCCCCGTTGTGCAATGCCCTATGGGTAACAGAAGAGACACCCTCCCAAGTTGTACCTAGAACTGTGTACCTACCCAAATTCACGGCAAGCCAAAAGTAGCCTCACAAGATGAAAATCAAACCACCCACCCAAAGCTGAGGAAGCCTGGTGCACTTCCCAAAGACTAGGTCTGCATTTACCTTTTCTTACCCAACACTTGTTCTGAAATGCCACCATCTAAGAGGGCAGGTTGTGGTATTTACCGAGTCTCACTCTTGGAAACCAAGAACTCCAAGGCGCATGGCATTGTGAGTCTTCACTGAATAATCCACATGAAAGAGTTTGCTCTCTCAGGAGGAAGTTCCCATAGAGACACCCAATGCCATCATTGTCATCATCACTATTACTCATGTTTCAATTAGCAGCATACACCAAGAGTTCGATACAAGATTCCAAAAGACCATGAAATTACACTTTCGCATGCTAAGTTTAAAACATGCCAACACTGTTTTTTTCTGTACTGCTGGTTGTTAAAATTTCCTTTTTTTTTTTTTAAGCTACCATTAGAAAAAGTGAAGCAAGAGTGTCCTCTTGTGGAAGTGATGACACCTACAACAATTTGCGGAGCTAAAATGGCACAGGATCTTTTGAAGCCCGCTGGAGGGAAATGGCCTATGTTCAGAGTGAGTGGTTTTTGAAACTGCATGCCTAAAACCTGAGGCCATGCTGAGCAGCCTTTCCTCCAGGCCATGAAAAGTTGCATCCCTTCTCTCCACCATCAGGCTCTCTACTTCATGCTCCACAATCACCCAGGTGAGTCTATGGTAGGTGTTCAAGAAATATGCTGAGATCCAGTGTTTGACTAGTTAAACTGGCATTGTTGGATGTGGACCACTGTTTTCTTCAAATATCCCTTGCAGGGGCACCTAGGTGGCTCAACTGGTTAAGTGTTGTCTTGAGCTCAGGTCATGATGCCAGAGTCCTGGGAGTCCTGGGATGGAGCCCTCCATCGGGCTCCCTGCTGAGCAGGAAGCCTGCTTCTCCCTCTCCCTCTGCCCCTCCCCCTGCTTGTGCCCTTGCTCTTGCTTTCTCTCTCTCTCAAGTAAATAAATAAAACCTTCAAAAAAAAAAAAAAACCGCAAATATCTTTTTTGGTGGGGGGGTGGTACTCACATGCAACTTTAAGGCCTTCCTTCCTAGACTCCTATTCAAAAATGGTCTGCCAGCCCACTGACAAGCTCTTGTCTAGGTTGGCGTCCACGTGAGGAATAGAAAGACTAAGGCTAGCATAGGTGGAACTGAACTAAAGGGCTGAGGGAACCAAACAATCCTTGGCAGATTTCTCCACTAGACAATGCTCATGATTTTATTTCTCCTTATTCTGCCCAACACTTTGCCAATTTTCACAATGTACCAGAACAAATTGAATTACGACTTTTCACAATTTGAGAGACCAGTTTCACCTCCAATGTTAAAATTCATATATTATGAAATTTGAAAGACATACTGAAGAGCATCTAAAATATGGGGACCATATAAAGAATAAAAATAAAGTAGTCAGACAGCTAACAATAAATCCAAGATAGAAATGGACACCGCCAGCAGCCCTGTGTGCCTCAGCACTGTTGTATCCTCATAACACTCCAGGCATGGCCCCTCTGTTAACTTCTACAATAACCATGTCCTTGGTTTTCTTTATAATTTTCCATGTGTTTACACACCTAAGCAATAAATTCAGTTTTGGTTGCTTTTGATCTGTGTCTATATGGGCAATTGTGCATTACCTCTCTGCTCTATAATAATATTCTACTGTACAAATCACTACTTTTGATGAACATTTGGGTAGCATCTCAGTTTTTTGCTTTGGCAAAACATGCTGCTACAAATTGTCTCACTAAGTGTCACAGGTTCTCACGTGCAAGGAATCCTCTAGACTACACACCAGCAAACATTTCCCATTAGTCAAACAGAGAATATTTGGGGTTTGCGACTTACATGGTCTCTTGCAACTATTCAACTCTGTCATTGTAGAAGAGAAGCAAATGTAACCCTACAAGTGAGCATGAATGTGCTCTAAGAAAACATTATTTAATAATACAAAACCAAATGAAAACAGGTGGCAGCTCAGATTTGGACCACAGTCCAATGGTATGCTGATTCCTGCTAAAGATGACTTCCTTAGAGGTGAAATTGCCAGGGCCCATCGCACAACTCCATGGCAGCTCCATGTGATGTGGTACACATCCTGGCACCATCGGAAGCTGGGACATAGGACATGTTCCAATCAACTTTGCTGGGTAACACCAAGCTCCTCTCCCGAGAGGATGTGCAAGTTTGCATTCCATGACCAGTGTGGTATTGTCCCCATCAGTCAACATCCTTATCGGTACCTGGTATGATTAATTTCTGCCAAACCCCTGCATGTGTAAGAATTTTGCACTGCAGTTCACTGAAAGGTAGCTAAGTCTTGAGTTCATAGGGTAGTTCTATTTTCAACTTTTTGAGGAAACTCCACACTGTTTTCCAGAGTGTCTACACCAGCTTGCATTCCCACCAGCAGTGTAGAAGGGTTCCCCTTTCTCTGCATTCTCGCCAACACCTGTTGTTTCCTGACTTGTTAATTTTAGCCACTCTGACTGGGGTGAGGTGGTATTTCACTGTGGTTTTGATTTGTATTTCCCTGATGCTGACTGATACTGAGCACTTTTTCATGTGTCTGTTGGCCATTTGGATATCTTCTTTTTTTTATTTATTATTTATTTTTTTATTTTTTATTTTTTTATTGTTACTTAAATTTTTTTTCCAGTGTTCCAAGATTCATTCCCCATTCCCCACACCCAGTGCTCCATGCTTTAGGTGTTCCCAGTACCCACCAACAGGCTCTCCCATCCCTATACCCCCCTCCCTCCAAGTCCCTCAGTTTGTTTCTATGTCCAAAGTCTCTGTTGTTTCGTTTCCCTCCCTGGATTACCCTAGTTCCCATTTACTTTCCTTCTCCCACTGTCCTCCAGGTTAACCCTCATGCACCGCAAGTAAGTGAAACCATGTGATACATGACTTTTTCTCCTTGGCTTATTTCACTCAGCATATTCTCTTCCAATCCAGTCCATGTTGCTACAAAAGTTGGATATTCATCCTTTCTGATGGAGGCATAGTATTCCATTGTATATATGTACCACATCTTCTTTATCCATTCATCTGTTGATGGGCACCTTGGCTCTTACCACAGTTTGGCAATTGTGGCCATTGATGTGATGAACATTGGTGTACATATGGCCCTTCTTTTCACTACATCTGTTTCTTTGGGGTAAATGCCCAGTAGTGCAATTACAGGGTCATAGGGTAGCTCTATTTTTAATTTTTTAAGGAATCTCCACACTGTTTTCCAAAGCGGCTGCACCAACTTGCATTCCCACCAACAGTGTAAGAGGGTTCCCCTTTCTCTGCAGCCTCTCCAACACTTGTTTGCTGACTTGTTAATTTTGGCCATTCTGACTGGTGTAAGGTGGTATCTCAGTGTGGTTTTGATTTGAATTTCCCTGATAGCTAGTGATGCTGAACATTTTTTCATGTGTCTGTTAGCCGATTGTATATCTTCTACGGAGAAGTGCCTCTTCATGTCTTTTGCCCATTTTTGATATGTTCATCTTCTTTTTGGGTGTTGAGTTTGAGTAGTTCTTTATAGATCTTAGATACCAGCCCTTTGTCTGTAGTGTCATTTGCAAATATCTTCTCCCATTCTGCGGGTTGCCTCTTTGTTTTGTTGATTGTTTCCTTTGCTATACAGAAGCTTTTTATTTTAATGAAGTCCCAGAAGTTCATTTTTGCTTTTGTCTCCTTTGCCTTTGGAGACGTGTCTTGAAAGAAGTTGCTGTGGCCGATGTCAAAGAGGTTACTGCCTATGTTCTCTTCCAGGATTTTGATGGATTCCTGCCTCACGTTGAGGTCTTTCATCCATTTCGAGTTTGCCTTTGTGTGTGGTGTAAGAGGATGGTCTAGTTTCATTCTTCTATACGTAGCTGTCCAATTTTCCCAGCACCATTTATTGAAGAGGCTGTCCTTTTTCCACTGGATATTTTTTCCTGATTTGTCAAAGATGATTTGACCATAGATTTGTGGGTCCATATGTGGGCTCTCCACTCTGTTCCATTGGTCTATTTCTCTGTTTTTGTGCCAGTACCATGCTGTCTTGGTAATCACAGCTTTGTAATAAAGCCTGAAGTCAGGTAATGAGATGCCCAACTTTGCTTTTCTTCTTCAGCAATTCCTTAGCGATTCGGGGTCTTTTTTGGTTCCATATAAATTTTAGGATTGTTTGTTCTAACATTTTGAAGAATGTTGGTGGGATTTTGATCGGAATGGCATTGAAAGTGTAGATTGCTCTGGGCAGTATAGACATTTTGACAATGTTTATTCTTCCGATCCATGAGCATGGAATGCTCTTCCATCTTTTTGTGTCTTCTTCAATTTCTTTCATGAGTGTTCTGTAGTTCCTCGAGTATAGATCCTTGACTTCTTTGGTTAG
>PITA01031877.1:0-14411 GCA_004023965.1 Spilogale gracilis
ACACTTACATCCTCTTATAGGTCCCACCTCAGACCCTTCCAGCTATCAAGAAGCCCAAGAAGCTGAATTCGGCATCAGAAGGTTATTCTGTGAGCACGGACTTAAAGGGAGAGGAGCAACCGTGGAGAGAAATTTCATTCTGGCACTAGTGAGCCAGCCAAACCAGCCCTGTCTACACTACAGAACCCCCTTCTGGGGCACCGGGGTGGCTCAGTGGGTTAAAGCCTCTGCCCTTGGCTCAGGTCATGATCTCAGGGTCCTGGGATCGAGGCCCGCATCGGGCTCTCTGCTCAGCGGGAAGCCTGCTTCCTCCTCTCTCTCTGCCTGCCTCTCTGCCTACTTGTGATCTCTCTCTCTGTCAAATAAATAAAAATCTTAAAAAAAAAAAAAAAAAAAGAACCCCCTTCTGGCGACCAAATCCAGATTTAGTATTTTTATCTGGACACTTTACTAGTTTTGCCTCCCTGACTTTTCACTGTTTCACTGCTGGCCACTCATTATTACACCAGCTTTTAAACTAATTTTTTTTTAAAGATTTTTATTTCTTCGAGACAGTGAGAGTGTGAGATAGAGAGCATGAGCAGGGGGAGGGAGAGAGGGAATAGGAGAAGCAGGCTCCCTGCCGAGCAGGAGCCCGCTGTGGGACTATCCCAGGACCCCAGGACCATGACACGAGCCAAAGGCAGACGCTTAACCAGCCACCCAGGTGCCCTAAACTAATTTTTAATGGAAAAAAGAGCATTACTTCTTCAGATATTTAACAATCACCGATTCATGTAGCTCCCTAGTAGCTAATAACAAATAGCTAACACTCATGAGTGCTCACTCCAAGTGAGGCCCTGTTCCTACCCAGTATTGCACAGGACTTCCCTCATTCACCCCTCCATGATAACATTAGGAACTAGGCAGAAGGTCAGTATCTCCATTTTATAGATGAAGAAACTGGGGTGCCTGGGTGGCTCAGTAGTTAAGCAGCTGCCTTCAGCTTAGGTCATGATCCCATGTCTTGGGATGTATCCTGGGATGGAGCCCGGCATCGTGCCCCCGCTCTGTGGGAAGCTTGCTTCTCCCTCTCCCACTCCCCCTGCTTGTGTTCCCCCTCTCACTGTCTCTCTCTCTTGTCAAATAAATAGCCTTCGGCTCAGGTCATGATCTCAGGGTCCTGGGATCGAGTCCCACATCGGGCTCTCTGCTCGGCGGGGAGCCTGCTTCCCCCTCTTTCTCTGCCTGCCTCTCTGCCTATTTGTGATCTCTCTCTGTCAAATAAATAAATAAAATCTTAAAAAAAATAGATGAAGAAACGAAGCACAGAAGGGGTAAGTAACTTGCCCAACGTGCGAAACTAATAAATATGACAGAATCAGGATTTGAACCAAGCAATCTGGTTCTACTGCCTGTGCTCTTAACAACCACATGATACTCCTCTTATTACATGTAGATCTGAGTAGTCTAGTCCCCAGAGGACAAACTTCATTTCCAATTTCTTGGAGAATCACCAAACTGTTAACCCACTCCCTACCAAAATTACACATAAGTAAAAGATACTATGTAAGTATTCCATTTTTTCCACACTATACTTAATGTATATCTTTAGCTCATGCTACCCTTCAAAGATTTCTAAAATATATAAAAAAAAGAGGAGCACCTGGGTGGCTCAGTCTGTTAAATGTCTGCCTTCGGCTCAGGTCATGACCTTGGGGTCCTGGGATGAGCCCCATGTCAGGCTTCCTGCTTGGTGGGGAGTTTGCTTCTCCCTCTCCCTCTGCTCCTCTCCTCTCTCAAATAAATAAAAATCTAAATAAATAAATAAATAAATAGATAGATAGATAGATAGATAGATAGGGGCATCTGGGTGGCACAGTCATTTAGGTGTCTGACTCCTGGTTTCTGCTTAGATCGTGGTACGGGGTCCTGAGATCAAGCCCCATGTTGGGCTCCATGCTCACCACGGAGTCTGCTTAAGACTCTCTCTCCCTCTGCCCCTCCCCACCATGCACTTTGCTCATTCTCTCTCTCTCTCTCTAATAAATTAAAATATAGGGGCACTAAGTTTCTGACTCCTGATTCTGGCTCAGGTCATAATCTCAGGGCTGTGGGATTAAGCCCCGTGTTGGGCTTTACATGTGTATAGACCTGCACACAATTCTCTCCTTCTCTCCCTCTAACCTCCACTAAACAAACAAATAAACAAACTTATGATTAGAATTGAAATTTGTCAGATTTCAATTCAAATTTGTTTGGTCTACAGTAGCTGAACTCATTCTTCCCTCTACTGCTTTTCTCTCCAGCGTTTGTTCCTCTCTGGTTGGTACCTACAGAGAAGTATAGCTCTGGGTCATTCTTCCTATCTCCTTTGGGGGAAGAAGACAAAGTCTTAACTTCTCACCTGGACACATGCAGGCAATTCTCCAAAACAACCCAATCTCTGGAACCTACTCCTCTCTGTCACTGACAGTAACTGCCGCCACAATGGCTGCTAAGGGAAGGATATGGGGCAGGGCAGGGAAAAGCCTCACTCACCTCATATCTCTTGGCCACCTCTGGAATTTCATATAATAAATGTCTTTCCCATACCAAGGATGTGCTCAGTGGTGACCCAATGCAGGGCAAAATGTCCCATGGTCCATGACTAGGTTATACTTACATAATATTAGAGGTTTCAGGATATCATTAAGGAGATGATCAAATGAATAAATGTAAAGTTAAAACCACAAAAAAGCTTCAAAGGGAAGGTCTGTGAAAGCATAAAACGGGGGCCATGACCTATTCTATTACTATTTCCCTAAGATGTCCAAGTAAAGATCTGAAGGATGAGGAAGAGTTAATTAGGCCAAAAGGCAGTGAGGGCATTCCAGGCAGAGAGAACAGCAGGAACAAGAGCCTGTCAGAAGGAAGCAGGGTGTATTTTGGGCCCTACGAAGAAAAGCAGTGAGACTGAAGTAGAGAGAACAGGGGGCTGTAGGGAGAGGTGAGACCATAGGAGCTTTGTAGGCCACATTAAGGACTGGTCTTGGCCCAAGAGCGCTACAAAGTCGTGGAAATATATAAGGGTGGAAAGACAGCAGTGTGACGTGGCCAGATTTTTTTTTAAGGTCATTCACTGTGGCCACTTTGTGGAGAATGGATTGGGTGGTGTGAGTGACACAGTTAGAAGGCTACAGTAATTATCCAGGTGAGATACAACGGTAGCCTGAACATGGTGGTGGTAGGAGAAATAGAAAAACATGGACGCATTCAAAATATAATCTGGAGATAAAACAGAGAGGTGTGGATATGGGATAAGAGAGAAGAGGTATCAAGAAGCACGTCTGGGTTCTGACTTAGGCAGTGGGTGAATGGTCATGCCATTCAACAGGACAGGTTATATTGAAGAGAAGCCAGTTTTGGGAGGAGATTAAAAGTCCAGCTGGGTCTGAGATACCTGGAAGACACTCAAATGGACAGGGGAAGGTTGACAGCAAAATAGGACTGGAGCCCAGTGGAAAAGTTCGGACTGTAGATATGAATTTCAGGGTCATCAGTGTGTGGAGGATAACAGAAGCCATAGGTGTGAGTGAGACTGCCTAGGGAGAAACAGAATGTGCCTGGAGAAACAGTAACATTTCAGAGCCAGAAAGAGGTTAAACAAACTGGAACGACCAGAAGGCTGTGTAAAGGGGGTGGAAACCAGGATAGTGTGGAATGTCATGGAGGCCAAGGGTTTCAAGTAGCAAAGACACTAATGATATAAAATGTTAACATCTATTACATCCAGGTACTGTGTGAAGGGCTTTGACTACATGATCAAATTTAATCAGCACAACAACCTTTCGAGGTAGGAAGCATTTCTCTTCCCCTTTTCTAGGTGAAAAAATAGTGGCAAAGAAACTCAAAGTCAGTTGACTCAAGGTAAACTGGGATGAAAACGAAGCAGGCAGCCTCCAAACTCATTCACTTGTCTCTACAACCTCTAGTGCAATTTGGGAGGTCACATAAGATGCAGCCTGAAGAGCGGCAGTTGAATGGACGGGGTGGCTGTCCCCTGGAAACTTACAGGAGAATGCTGTTTCAGGGGAATGAGAATGGAAGTCAGACTAGAGCCCATTATTAGAAATGCTCCATACCTGTTTCTCAGCTGTCTGAAGGAGCCAGATATTAGACCAGGCCATTATGTTAAATCTGTATCCCCAACATCATCTAATTTGGTGAATTTAATACAGCAAATGATGCTCACAGTCATATGTGACCTGCTGATGTAAGCAGCACAAAGTTGCATGTGCGGCTTGCTGCTAACCCTTTACATGATACCACCCTCAAGTTTTCAAAGTGCTTTCTCATCCATCACCTCTCTGATACTCAACTACTTCATGAAATGGATTACTTTTTTTTTTTTTTTAAAGATTTTATTTATTTGACAGAGAGAAACACAGCCAGAGAGGGAACACAAGCAGGGGGAGTGAGAGAGGGAGAAGCAGGCCTCCGGCTGAGCAGGGAGCCTGATGTGGGACTCGATCCCGGGTCTCTGGGATCATGACCCGAGCCAAAGGCAGTCGCTCAACCAACTGAATCACCCAGGCGCCCCCCCTCTTTTTTTAACTTTTTAAAAAAGATTTTATTTATTTGACGGAGACAAAGAGAGAGCACAAGTAGGCAGAGTGGCAGACAGAGGGAGAAAGAGAATCAGGCTCCCCACTGAGCTCGATGCCAGGACCCTGGGAGCATGACCTAAGCCGAAGCCAAACACTTAACCAACTGAGCTACCCAGGTGCCCCTACACCTTATAAATGAGAAACTGGAGCTCACGGTGACAAGCTCAGCTAAGACTCAAACCCAGCTCTTCTGACTCCAAGTCTACTATTCCTTCTGGGGAGTCCCAGTGTTAAGAGGACCCTCTTCAGAGCCAAGGAGATCAGAGTTCAAATTTGTGTGACCCTGAGCAGGTTCTTCTACCTTTCTGAGCCTTGCTGTTTTTGTGTAAAATGGGGTTGTAGGGTTATTGTAAGGGTTGAATCAGATAATCTAAGTGAAACTCCCAATACAATGCTTAATAAATATCTGTCATCCATTCCTGGTTCCACCCTACCCCTCTTAATCTCTGTCCCAGACACTAGCTGTGGGGATTCTTTCGGATCTTCATTCTCTCTTCCCAAGGAACAGAGCAGTATTAAGGCATGCTGAAGGTCACATACTGCTGCTATATCCAGGGAGTCCCACTTTGTGTTCATGTTGGACTCCCTTGTGTGGGCAGAGGAAGGCCCAGGTGTTTGCCGTCAGGCATGTCCCAGTCCCCTGTTTAACTGCCAGCCTTAATGAGTTGCTGACTGGTTGTTTCCTTAGAGATAAACTAGACAAATAAGCAAACTAAAATCAAAGGCGTGGGTCCATAAATGCAGCAGCAACACCAACATTACAACAGCAGGGGGCAGGTCTGCTCCATGAACTCCCATGGCGGGAGCCGGAGATCCTGGAGAAAAGTAATGGCGCTTTCACGACACTTGAGAGTTCATAAAGCCTTTGAACCAGTCAGTACCCTTCAATGTAATCTGACACCACCAGTACGTGGCAGTGGCAGGCAGGAAGAGTGTTTGTATTCCGAAGCTCAGAAGAGGAAACTGAGCTTCAGGGAGGTTAAATGACCATATTCAGGAATGCAGAGACTCTGGTAAGTAAGGAGTCAGAATGCCTGGGTTCAAATCTCAGCTATGCTACTTACTAGCTCTGTGACTGTGACAAAGTAAACTTCGTTTCTCCATTTGTAAAATAGGTATGACCAGTGCTATAGTTATTACAGTGTTAGAAGAATTAAGCCACCTGGGTGGCTCAGTTGGTTAAGATTCTGACTCCTGGTTTTGGCTCAGGTCATGATCTCATAGGCTGTGAGATGAGCCCCACATCAGACTCGACCCTGAGCTTCTCGTCTCCCTCTCCTTCTGCCAAACCCCAACTGCTCTCTCTCTGTCTCTCTCTCTCTCTCTCTCTCTGAAATAAATAAATCTTAAAAAAAAAAAAAGAATTAAGTGAGATGATACAAATATAAAATGCTTAGGACAATGTCTGGTACATAGTAAACACTCAATAAACAGTAGCTCTTACTGTAATTATGATGCACTGCACTTGTTGAGGTGGGGGTGTGGGTGAGAAAATGAGCATGGCTTTCAGCATCACAGAGGCTATCCTGTTGTCACCCAGCCCATCATACCACAGTCTCTGGCTGCTACATGTACAATTTCTTCACTCGCCTATCCTGAAATCACAAATTTAGCAGAAATTGTCTGTTGCCTGATAAAGTGACAACAGCTTTATATTTATATTATTCCTTTTCCAGAGCATAGACATTAGAAATCACTTCTCAAAAGAGAAAGCTCAAAGAGTCTATGCTCGTGATCCTACAAAAGAAGGCCCTGAACAGCTTCCAGGAGCCTTAAGTATGGAAAATAGTTCAGTATTTTCCCTCTGATAATGTCCTTAGGAACAAGGTCAAGCAAGACATTCCCAGGTAAGGGCGATAAAGATGAATTAATAGGGGTGCCTGGGTGGCTCAGTTGGTTAAGCGGCTGCCTTCGGCTCAGGTCATGATCCCGGCGTCGTCCCGGGTTCAAGTCCCACATCAGGCTCCCTGCTCGGCGGGAAGCCTGCTTCTCCCTCTCTCACTCCCCCTGCTTGTGTTCCCTCTCTAGCTGTGTTTCACTCTATCAAATAAATAAATAAAATCTTTTTAAAAAAAAAGATGAATTAATAGAGGCAGTTTTCCTTTTCCCACAACCCCTTCTCCTTGGCGAAGCACTTCTGATGAGGATGAAAGGAAAATCATCAGAAAACTTAGCAGGGTTCTTTGGTTTTCTAACATGCCAAGTCACCATTAAAAACATGCCACCTCCATACTTTAACCTCAGCTACAAACAACATGCAGTCTGGATGCTTTTCTGGCCTCCTTTATGGAGAGGAAAGCCAGTTCCAGAGAGCTTCAGAGAGAATGACCCCAATTCTAGAACCAGTGGCACTGCTCAGGGCAAGAAAAGGCCAGAGGTACTTAGAGTCAAAATAGGCCTGTTGAGGGGCGCCTGGGTGGCTCAGTTGGTTGGGCGACTGCCTTCGGCTCAGGTCATGATCCCAGAGTCCCAGGATGGAGCCCTGCATGGGGCTTCCTGCTCTCCAGGGAGCCTGCTTCTCCCTCTCTCACTCCCCCTGCTTGTGTTCCCTCTCTGGCTGTTTCTCTCTGTCAAATAAATAAAATCTAAAAAAAAAAAAAAAAAAATAGGCCTGTTGGGAAGGCTGAGGAGAAGCAGGAGGGCTACTCAGACAGGCGTCCAGGATCAGAAGGATCCTGGTCTGGTGGCCAACTGCACCAGACAAAGCTACTTCCAGGAGGTTGCCAGTTGGCCTCTGCTGTACAGTTCCAGGTTCCAGCCTTTGGTGACTTCCTGTTGTCCCAGGCACCTGAAAATCCGGAGGCAGGATTACCGATGTGGCTGCAGATGGGGGAGGGGGGCAGATTGGGTAATGCAAGAATGAATGGGGAAGAGATTGGGCCAAACCCCAGCAATTTCTCCACTGAATAGCCCAGCTCCACCCAGTGAGGAGGAAAACAAAGGTGTGGGGGAGGGAAAAAGGAAAGTCATTTCCTTTATTGTAACTAACTCAACTGGGTAACAGCGAGGCTAGAAGGAAGTCATGAAGAATGAATTTTTTTTTCTTTTAAAGATTTTATTTATTTGACAGAGAGAAACACAGCCAGCGAGGGAACACAAGCAAGGGGGGAGTGAGAGGGGGAGAAGCAGGCTTCCCGCCGCCGAGCAGGGAGCCCGATGTGGGGCTCGATCCTGGGAATCTGGGATCGTGACCTGGGAATCTGGGATCGTGACCGGAGCTGAAGGCAGATCAACGACTGAACCACCCAGGCGCCCCATGAAGAAACAATTTCTTTGGGTAGCATGCAGGGAGGGTCCTGCTTTCAGCAGGCTTGTACCCAGACACTCCGAATTTATCAGAGAATTTAGAAGACCATTCAGACTGATGCCTCCTGATCGTTATAACCAGGTTACTTCTGGGGTCAGATACAGTTGTCTTCCTTCCAATCTGGGCAAAAATCAGCTGGCTCCAAAGCAGCCAGTCTCCCTAGGTCAGTCCTCGGTCTGAGGACTTCATATCATCCAGTTTTCATGGGAAAACTCAGAAGTCAGGAAATGTGCTCCTTCAATAGAGCTGGATTAAAGAGACTATGTCCTTGAGACAACGATGTAAATAGGAGACCTACCCCCAGATGCTCTGCTTCCCCACAGGCATGAACTTTGGTGTAACTGTGCCAGGATGGTTGAAAGTTAACCTTAATCTCTGAGGCTCCACGTGAGAAGACCAATGGGTGTGTATTAAGAGAAATAAATGTGTGCGTGTAAGTATATACAAACACACTCACCATATAATATAAAGTGACAGCTACCGAATATTATGGGTATTCTATGTGTCAGATGCTTTGCTGAGCACTTTATATAGGTTATCACATTTAATCCTCCCTGACAACCTGTGGGATGAGTACTTATCTCCATTTTATAGATGAGGTGCCTAAAGCTCCAGGCAGTCACCCAAGGACAGTTAATAAATTGCAAAGCCAGGATTTGAAATCAGACGGTCTCATTCCAGAGCCTGCACTCATCCACATGCAGCCATTCTCAAAGGATAACGTGCCTTTTTTCTGAACATGTATGTATGTGTATGTTTTTCTCTCTACCCCCAACTCTGACACACACACACACACACACACACACACACACACACACACACACACGGGTTGTTCCCCAACAAGCTAGCATCTGATTAGACCTAAGACTTCAGTTTTTTTTTCTTTTTAAAGATTTTATTTATGTATTTGACAGAGAGAGACAGAGAAGGAACACAAGCAGGGGGAGTGGGAAAGGAAGAAGCAGGCACCCCGCTGAGCAGGGAGCCCACTGCAGGGCATCCATCCCAGGACCCTCAGATCATGACCTGAGCTGAAGGCAGAGGCTTAACAACTGAGCCACCCAGGCGCCCCGACTTCAGCTCTAAGACAGGTCATCCATGACCTGTCTCTGTAACTCTTTGTCTTTTTAATTTCAGGCCTCTCAACTGTGATATGAAGCATTATATCACACAATAGGTGGTCCCTTCTGGTTCTGAATTTCTTTAGTGTTCAGAGAATCCAGAAATTTCAAATATTAGCTGGTTTTACCCTGTCCTGTTTATTTTGGAGAGAAAATATTAACACAAATAGGAAAATAGCAGGAATAAATAAGACTATATGGTTAGGTGCCAAGGTGAAGCCCTGATCTAGAAACTCATTAGGATTCACTTCAGCTCTAAATGAAAAGGCTAGTCAAAGGCTTTATCTGTTGGTCTCTTATAGCTCTGACATTCTGCTTCAGTTCTTACTAAGAATCAACTTCCCTGAAGGTAAAAGGAAGAACCAAGATAATCAGATCCACAGAGAAGACTGGAGAGCTGAGTTAGAGCTGAAGGGGCAGAAAAATGCTAGTTCCTCCCCAGCTCTTCCAGAGGCCAGAGCTCTCCAGGCCAAACCCCCGACATAGTTCTCGGGTGGAGGCAAGTGCTTAAAGGTCAATTAAATTACTTGATATCAGCACGGGGGATGCTTTGCAACACGAAATGTGTGTGGGAGCTGGAATCTACAGCACTTGGTGCCTGTTTATAGTCTGTCTCATTCTCAAGATGTGAGCAACAGTCCTACCACTTCAGACCATGGGGGCACACCTGCCCACCCAGCCTCCAAAGTGGAATGACTGTAGGACAGACACTGTTTTATGTTCTGCAGAATGCAGACAAGCTCCCACTCTTGAAGATTCCGGTCTCACAGGGAAAAGAAATAACCATTCAGTGGGTGCCTACCATGAGTCGGGCCCTTGGCATATATGATTTCGTTAGATCTTAATGAGTCTATGAGATACGTTTTTAACACCTGTGTTTTCCTGATGAGGAAACTGAGTCTCAGACAACAGGAACAAATCCAACTTTAAAGTCTCTGTTATTTCTAAGAAAAAGAGCTGCCTTCAAACAATAATCTAAGAACTAAAATAAAATTAAAGAACAAAAAGCAGGAAACTAGGCAGGCATCCTGTGAAGGGCTGGCTCTGCCAACTGCCCTAAAAACAACCCTTGAGGCACCTGGTAATCAGTAGTGGAGCTGTGGCGAAGTCATTCTTTCTGGGTCTGTTTCTTCATCTGTAAAGTGGGGGTGGTGCTGGGACACCCTGGAAAGGGCTGCTCTCTCCCCTTTACCATACTTCTTGCTGTGGCCGACTCATCTGTGACTCTTTCACTTTCACATCAGACAACTGCTCATTTGCTCTTCCTTGGCACATCGCTCCCCTTCCCCTCAACCCACACCAAAATGGGAACTCTCAAGTCAGAAACTTGTTTTTGAATTTTCCAGAACATGAAGTAGTGGCTGGCCTGTAGTACACTGGCAAAGACAGGAGGACAGACCCACTTACCGGAAGCAAGAGCTGTGCCAGGCTTCATTGACAGTCCTGTACCGCCTCTGGCTTGGAGCAACATGGTCCCCACAGCCCCGACACTTCCAGGTATCTTCACCTGCACACAAAACCAGGGAGTTAGAGGCCCAAAGTAGCAGGAGGTACAGGGATGGGTTTCCTATTGTGCAGAAGAAGTCTGAGTTAACGGACTTATAATGAAAGGGCTGGCCAGAGCTCTGATTAATGCGTAATTCCCTCCTCCACAAGATCTCTGGTAAGCATTTATCTAGCTTGCTCATCTCCCCAGGGACTGGCAATTCATGGCCTCAAAAGTTGAGTTTCATTCCATTTTTTAGAAATGGTTCCGACTGTTCCTTTTTCCACTGAAACAAACCTGCCATTTCCTAGAATTTCAGCCCTTACTTATTATTGCTCTGAGTAGATGAAATGAACAAGGTCTCTTTTTTTTCAAGGTCAGCCCTTCCTATGACTACTCCCAGTCAGCACCCAGAAAAACTTCTTTGGGTTAAACGTGTTATTGGCTTTTCCTATCCCTCAAAAGCCCTGGTTGTATAAATATTCCATCACTAAGTCCAGAAGCTCATTCATTCAACTAACGTCATGGGGCCTCTTATTGGCCCATGGGTCCTCTCCAAGCTCTATGTTGGAGACTGCTGGATAAACATCATCTCTGCTCTTCAAGGAGCAAATCCACTGAAAAAGAATCCTTCTTCCACATTGTAATTTTTCCCTTAGATGTTATTTCAGAGTTAGAAAGTGCTATTCTAGTTTGGAGAAAGAAGTTACCGGTGTAGAAGGGAGAGAACATTTAATGAACACCTCCTATATACCAAGGCTTGTGCTAGGTGCTTTCAGAGATCCAATCTCATTTAATTCTCAAAAAGATCCTGTGCAGGTATTAAATTCATTCAAGGGCTGGGAGACTTGAAACCCACGGTTAGGGGGTGTCAGGCCAGCAGCAGATCCAGCATTCCGACTCAGGCCCAACTCATCCTGCGGTCCACGCTCTATCCACTCCCTCTGCCATGTTGACTCCTGTTCATTCCACTGAGGGAAGTCAGGAAAGTCTTTGTAAGGGAAGCTGACACTCGGGTTAGACCTTGAATGATGGGGAAGATTTACCAGAGTGAGTAAGGATGGGGAAAGGCTGTCTAGGCTGAGAGTAACATGGGCAGTAACACAGAGTGAATCTATGTCCCTCCAAAAAGGACAAGACACAATATTCCTGCTGTGGCTCAGATGCCAACTTCTTGAAATAAAGAAGGCAGTTGAGCTCAAGCTTTGGTACCTGACTCAGCCCTAGAAAGCAGGACAAAGTTGTCCCTTGTACGTTCCATGTGTGCAGCTTTGTTCTCTCTGGGTAACTCCAGACTGCCACAGGCACGGTGACAGTCACTGAATCCTGCTTCACAGGCACAGGGGTCATGAATAGACAATGCACAGCTCCAGACCCTTCAAGATTGCTCAGCAGCATTCTGGGGCAGCCAGGACACAAGCAGCTGTCCTCATACCCCAGAGGAGAGTAAAACAAGCTGGCAGTAGGCTTTAAAACCTCGAGCCACCAGCTCCTCTCCTCCTGTTACACAGTGGCAGAACATATATGCCCATTACCACATGAATCTAAAAATTCTGACTCTCAAGAGGGGCCTTTTTGGTTTTTTGGGTGGTAGTGACCCACAGAATGCACTACTATCCTCACGAACTCCAAGGCACAAAGTCTGAGTGACTTAAGCAAATTAATTGGGTTATGGATAGTGGATAACTAGTGAATTACTAAGATTTTCTTTTCTTTCTAAAGATTATTTATTTATTTATTTATTTGAGAGAGAGAGAGAGAGAGAGAGAGAGCAGAGCGAGGGAGAGAGAACACAAGTGGAATGGGGTGGGGCAGAAGGAGAGGGAGAAGCAGGCTCGCTGCTGATGCAGGACTTGATCCCCAGAACCCTGGGATCATGACCTAAGCCGAAGGCAGATGCTTAACGACTGAGCCACACAAGCACCCCATAAGAAGGTTTTCAATGAAGACAGACGTCCGAATGAATCTTCCAAGTTATAGAGGTACAAGTCTGAAATGTTTTTGGAACTCTTAAAGGGAAGGGCTTTCAGGTCAGTTTATGAACTGCTGAGCCCTACCCCCAACAAATCTCATTATTTTAAGCCACATCTTGTTTCTAATTTGTATTTTTTAACCCAAAGGAATGGTCTCTAATTTGACCACCCACTTACTCAACAATTCAGCATCTTGGTCCTGAATGACTTCTGGCTATTTACAAAATTCCAAAAATCATCAGGACTTTCCACTATGAGGACATTCAAGATAACTTGTTATTGACACACCCTCCAGAGCTTGCCCTTTCTCCAGTCTTGAGAAACCCAAAGCCATCCAATCAACACTTACTCTAGGGGCACAAAATCCAGAGCCCTACTCCCTTCTCTCATATCCACCTGGTTTCACCTTCCAAATGTCTCTCCAATCCTTCCCTCTCCTTCACCACAGGCTAAGTTCAGGTCTTTGGCTTCTTTCCCCTGTCTACAGCACAGTCTTAGCTAGCTTACCCAGACGCCCCAGTGTCTAGAGAAGAAAGGCTCTGTTTAGCATGGCATTCCTGTTCTAGAGTCTATCCTATCCCACCTCTCAGAAGATGTGCACTTTCCGTTACCTCTACCACTACTCCCTTCTCCACTGGCTCCTTCCAATTATCATTTACATTAGTTCAACTCTTACCCATTAAAAAAAAAAACTCAACCCTGTTTCCTGCTCCAGCTGCTACCCTTCTCCCCTTCACAGCCGCACATATTAAAAAGTTATCTACACATCACTGCCCTCATTTCCTCACTTCCCACTTACTGCAATCTGACTTCCGCCCCCCTATTTCTCTGAAACTGTCTCACTGAGGGCCAAAGTGACCGCTTATTGCTAAATTGTATGGGCACACTTTAGTCATTCTTTCAGAAAATATTTATTTCATGCTAACTATATGTCCTGTTGGAAAAGAGCAGCAACTGAGAAAGAGATTTAACTTAGATATATTTTTTAAAAGATTTTACTTATTTTTTTGACAGAGAGAGAGAGAAAAAGAAAATACAAGGAGGGGCAGTGGCAGGCACAGGGAGAGGGAGAAGCAGGCTCCCCACGGAGCAGACAGCCTGATGTGGGGCTCAAATCTAGGACCCTGGGGGCATGACCTAAGCCAAAGACGGATGCTTAAAGTGACTGAGCCACCCAGGCGCCCCAGACTTAACACAGATATTAAACAATAATATACTTATAATTGGGGCAAGTCATATGAAGGAGAAATCAAATTGTAGGAAAGTGGGGGTGGGGTCGGGCAAACAAGTACTCGTTAAGGAAATGATTTTTAAGCTGAGCTCTGAAGGGCAAATATGAATCAACCAGGCAAAGAGGAGGAGGGAAGAATGACACTGCAGACTGGGATGGGGTGGGGGGAGACGTGCAGAGGTTCTGAGGGAGGAATGCAAACTCCTCACACATTACTAAAGTCAGCTATCGTTGGCTCCAAATGACTAGGGGACTAAGATAGGTGTCTGGTCTACTGTAGTCCTTCAATGAACATTTATTAAAGGAATGAACGGCCCTCTACAAGGTGGCTCCAAGGAACCTTTCTCTCTCATCATCTCTTACAAAGGGATACTCTAATCACATCTTGATCTATTTCCTGTTTCTGCTGCACACATTCATGTTCTTGCATCCTGACATTCACATCTCAAGCTATTCTGTGTTTAAGATACTTTACTGCCTCTTTCCTTAATCAAACTTCTATCCTTCTTTGATGGTCCCCCAAAGGGGGACTTTTTTCACTTTGTCTATACCTGCTTTGTATCATTTGTTTTGTAATTATAGTTCATTATATTTCATTATGTTTCAGTCCCTCCCTCTGTGTCCCCCATCCTGACTCCTAGATCTAAGGGACAAAGACTGCATCT
>PITA01031878.1:0-14624 GCA_004023965.1 Spilogale gracilis
AATTGTTGTATGAGTTCTAGTAGTTTGGGGGTAGAGTCTTTTGGGTTTTCCACATAGAGTATCATGTCATCTGCAAAGAGAGAGAGTTTGACTTCTTCTTTGCCAAGCTGGATACCTTTTATTTCTTTCTGTTGTCTGATTGCTGTTGCTAGGACTTCTAACACTATGTTGAATAGTAGTGGTGAGAGTGGGCATCCTTGCCTTGTTCCTGATCTCAGAGGAAAGGCTGTCAGTTTTTCCCGATTGAGGGTGATATTCGCTGTGGGTTTTTCGTAGATAGATTTTATGAGGTTGAGAAATGTTCCCTCTATCCCTATACTTTGAAGGGTTTTGATCAGGAACGGATGTTGTATTTTGTCGAATGCCTTTTCTGCATCAATTGAGAGTACCATGTGGTTTTTCTCTCTTCTCTTATTGATTTGTTCTATCACGTTGATTGCTTTGTGAGTGTTGAACCACCCCTGAATCCCTGGGAAAAAACCCACCTTGTCATGGTGGATAATCTTTTTAATGTATTGTTGGATCCTGTTAGCAAGGATCTTGTTGTGAATATTGGCATCCGTATTCATCAGCGATATTGGTCTGAAGTTCTCCTTTTTGATGGGGTCTTTGTCTGGTTTGGCGATTAGAGTGATGCTGGCTTCATAGAAAGAGTCTGGAAGTTTTCCTTTCATTTCTATTTTTTGAAAGAGCTTCAGGAGAATAGGTGTTTTTTCTTCCTTGAATGTTTTGTAGAATTCCCCAGGGAATCCGTCTGGGCCTGGACTCTTGTTTTGGGGGAGGTTTTTGATCACTCCTTCAATCTCATTACTAGATATAGGTCTATTCAGATTGTCAGTGTCTTCCTGTTTCAGTCTTGGTAGTTTATAGGTTTCTAGGAATGTATCCATCTCTTCTAGGTTGTTAAACTTATTGGCATATAGTTGTTGGTAGTAATTTTTGATGATTGTTTCTATTTCCTTGGTGTTAGTGGTGATCACTCCCCTTTCATTCATGATTTTGTTAATTTGGGTCTTCTCCCTTTTCTTTTTGGTTAGTTTGGCCAATGGTTTATCAATCTTATTGATTCTTTCAAAGAACCAGCTTCTAGTTTCGTTGATGCGTTCTACTGTATCTCTAGTTTCAGATTCATTCATCTCTGCTCTACTTCTTATTATTTCCCTCCTTGTGTGGGGGGTTGGTTTAATTTTTTGTTGATTTTCCAGTTCTTTAAGGTGTAATGAGAGTTGTTGTATTTGGGATTTTACAATTTTTTTAAGTGAGGCTTGGATGGCTATGAATTTCCCCCTTAGCACTGCCTTTGCTGTATCCCATAGGTTTTGGATCGACGTGTCTTCATTCTCATTGGTTTCCACGAAGTGTTTCACTTCTTCTTTAATTTCTTGGTTGATCCACATATTCGTGAGTAGGATCGTTTTAGCTTCCAAGTGTTTGATTTTCTCCTGAACTTTTTATGCTGATTGAGTTCCAGTTTCACGGCATTGTGGTCAGAGAATATGCAGGGAATAATCTCCATCTTCTGGTATCGGTTGAGCCCTGATTTGTGACCTAGTATGTGGTCTATTCTGGAGAAAGTGCCATGTGCACTCGAGAAGAATGTGCATTCTGCTGTTTTAGGGTGAAATGCTCTAAATATATCTATGAGGTCCAGCTGGTCCAATGTGTCATTCAAGGCTCTTGATTCTTTGTTGATTTTCTGTTTAGATGATCTGACCATTGCTGAGAGTGGTGTGTTAAGATCTCCTACGATTAGTGTATTGGCATCAATATGATTCTTTTTTTAACAGTTGGCTTATGTAGTTGGCTGCTCCCATGTTAGGGGCATAAATATTTACAATTGTTAGATCTTCTTGATGTATAGACCCTTTAAGGATGATATAGTGTCCTTCTGTGTCTTTGACTACAGTCTTTAGACTAAAATCCAATTTGTCTGACATGAGAATCGCTACCCCGGCTTTCTTTTGGGGTCCATTGGCGTGAAAGATGGTCTTCCATCCCCTCACTTTCAATCTGGAAGTTTCTTTCGATTCAAGATGAGTCTCTTGTAGACAGCATATGGATGGGTCCTGTCATTTTATCCAGTCTGCAACCCTGTGTCTTTTTATTGGAGCATTTAGGCCATTCACATTGAGGGTGATTATTGATAGATATGTTTGTATTGACATCATGTTACCTATGGAGTTCATGTTTCTATAACTTATCTCTGTATATTACTGTTTTGTGTCACTCTTGGGTTCATTTCTCCTCTAAAGAACCCCTCTTAGTATTTTTTGTAGTGCTGGCTTGGTGGTTGCATAATCTTTTAGACCTTGGCGGTCTTGGAAGCTCTTTATTTCTCCTTCCATTTTGAAAATCAACCTTGCTGGATACATTATCCTTGGTTGCATATATTTGTCATGTAACTTCCTGAATATGTCTTGCCAGCCCTTTCTGGCTTGCCAGGTTTCTGTGGAAAGGTCTGACGTTATTCTGATGGTCCTCCTTCTATAGGTAAGGGATTGCTTTCTCCTAGCTGCCCCTAAGACATATTCTTTGGTTTTATGATTCGAGAATTTTACTATTATGTGCCTGGAGGTTTTTCTTGCCTCATTGATCTTGGGGGCTGTCCTCTCTGCTTCTAGGACATGAACATTTGTTTCATTCCTCAGATTTGGGAAATTTTCATCCATAATTTTTTCTACAATATTTTCTAGGCTTCTCTCTCTCTCAATTCCTTCAGGGATTCCAATAATTCTGATATTGGAGCGTTTCATGGCATCATTCATTTCCCTTATTCTGTTTTCCTGGGATTTTAGCTATTTGCTCCAAGACATCTCTTGCTCCTCCTTCTTAATCCATCTGTCTTCTAAATCACTGATACGATCTTCAGCTTCACTTACTCTGGCTGTTAGCATATTTAAACTAGATTGCATCTCATCTAAAGCCTTTCTAACCTCAGGTTTCACTTCTGTTACTATGGCTTCCACTTTGAGACTAATGTTCTTTTCTAAATTGACTATTGCTTGGACTATTGCTGCCCTGAACTCCATTTCTGTCATATTCTTTATGTTCATTTCCAGTAATTCTGTGACCGAGGTTGCTGTCTCAGGATTCTTCTTCTGTTTGGTGTTCCTTCTCCGAGTCATTGTGGCGAGGAGGGGTTGAGGGGGTGTATAGCTAAATATTTCAGCCACTATCTAGGTGGATTGGTCGTTGGAAGGTTTTGGAGCAAGCAGAGTTCACCACCGAAAAGGGAGGAGAAAGAAAAAAGAAAACGGAAGAGAGGAAGCAAGAAAAGAAACTCCTGCCAGAGCGGGGCCCGGTGGTAGGATTTATATGGTACAAAACTCTTACAGGGTAAAGAAAAGGGTTATCAAGGGTAAATGAAGAGATCAAAAAGCGAAGCCCAACCTATATGACCCCCAAGACCAGTATTTATATAATATAAAAGCAAAGACAATTACACAAACACACTGACAAACTAGAATGGGAAGGTGAGGGCAGACACTCCTTGTGGGCAAGGAATGCGTTTCAGATCCTCCCGAGTTTGTCTTGTTATTATTGTTGGAGGAGCCCACTTTCAAAAGATATAGGGAGATTAGAACTGGTTGTATATAGGGGTAGTATTGAATAGGGATGTGGGATTGACTTGAAGCTTATATCTACATGTACACGTAAAAGAGAGAATAAAGGAAAGAGGAGAGAAGAAAGGGAAAAATAGGGAAAGTGAACAGGGAAAAAGAGGCAACAACAAAAGCAGAAAATACAGGAGTGTGTTTGAAAAAATTTCAGGGTAAAAAAGAAAAAAAATGTTATGGGGTGTTGTATTGGGTATCACATTTTGATAAGAAGGGGGTTAAAAATTGAAAGAAGAAAAACCGTGAGAATGTATTTTTAAGCTTAAAGTGGAAGTTTTAAAAGTAAAAATAGAAAAAAGTTTAAAAAAGTAAATAAGGTGGAAAACTGTATCAATGAGTTGTAGGGCTTTTGGTACTTGTAGTCAGTGCCAGGAATTTAATAAATTGCCTTTCCCCCGATTTGGGGTTTTGCATTGGAGTGTTGTCCTCCTGAGCTTCTGGCTTGCTTTCTGGGGGTGGGGCCTGTCGCTCTGTTTCAGTCCTTCTACCTGGGCTGTGTCTCTCTGCCCCCTTGCTAGAGGCTCGTCTCAATGGTAACCAGGTTATCAGGTTACAATTCTCTGGTAGCGGAGCGTTGTTCTTTTACGTCTTTTTTCAGCTGCTGAGGAAGTCAGGTTGGAGCAAGATGTGTGTGCCCAGACCTCCCTCCCAGAGAGAGCCTCTACACAGAGAGGGGCTCTTTCCAGCCTTCCAGTTGGCAGCCTGTCACAGCCGGTCTGGCACAGATGTTGTATCGGTTTCTGCCCCCGCCCCCGCTTGTCGCTTCACTCCCGCACCTCAAAGCCACAACTCCTTTTGGATCGCGCAACCTTGTCTGTGCCCCGGGCCCTGCGGCCTCTCCGGTCCCACGCATGTCTGTAAAATCGCCTTCCCTGGGGGGTCTGCGCCCGGCGCACGGGGTGGAGGGAAACGGGAGAGAAAGGCAGTGGCGGAAAAATAGAATCCACGCCCGCCGCTCTCGCGGCAGCTGCAGGCAGCAGCGGCGGCGGAAAAAGAATTTAAAAAAGTCTCCTTGCCTTGCTGTGGGCTCCACTGTGTTCCCATTTCTGTCTCGCCCCAATTCAGACCGTAATCTGCTGTTATTCCTCACTCACAGAGCACTTTCGTTTTGGGGTATTTGCTGTCAATGGTTCAGCTCTGCGGGCTTCCTCCCCCACACCCCTGTCTCTGGGGTCAAGCCTCTGGTCCCTCTTACTTGTTTCTACCTTTTTGCCGATGGTTCTTTTCTCCTGTGGTGATCCAGAAGTGCGAAATATCACATTTCAGGCTGATTTCATGGGTGTTCACAGTGGTGGTCCTGTAGTGGTTTTTTTTTTTTGCTGGAAATCAGCTCTCTTCAGGGAAATCCCCGAAATGTGGTCACCTGGCCTTCCGCCATCTTGACTCTCCTGATTCTAGTATTCTAATGTAAATTCTTTCAGAAGAGTAATCCTGTTTATCTCTGTGTTACATGCAGTTTTGCTTCAAATACACTGATATACTTATTACCTCTCCCACAATACAACAAATATGTTTTGCATTTTGATATTCCTAGATTATTTTACATTAACTAGAGAATCCATATCACATACACATTTCAAATATGGCCCAGGCAAATTCTGTCCTTTCTTTTGGAAGTTAAGATACAATCCTACTTCCTAGAATAAGTATTCCCATTGACCTCGCTTTAGCACATTGCATGTAAATCAGGTGTAATATATATATCACATTTTCATAAATATTGGTTCTAATGCAAGGAAGTATATTAATTAATTTATTTCAATTGCTACTAAGGATATATGTTGCTATTTATTTATTTATTTATTTATTTTTAAATGCTATTTGAGAAAGAGAGAGAGTATGAGAGAGAAAGAGAGTGAGCATAACCAGAGGGAGCGGTAGAAGGAGAGGGAGAAGCAGATTCCCTGCTGAACAGGCAGCCTGTTGCAGGACTCAGTCTCAGGACCCTGAGATCATGACCTGAGCTGAAGGCAGATGCCTAAGCAACTCAGCCATCTAGCTACTTACCTAAATTTTCTTTGCATTAATTTTCAGAATTTGTACCTTTATTTGATTAAATCTAGTTTCTCTTTTGCGTGCATTCATGTGTATCCTTAATTGGTTTCAAAGTTACATGTTTTGTGTTTTATTTGATTGAATATAAATATCTTAGCATGAATGCTTAACTTAGTAATATTTAAAATTATCTAATATTTCTATTCATCTCCTGAAGAAAACCAATATTGCAGATATTCCTGTATTCCAGTACATTGCTGATTACTAATTTAGAGCTACTTATTTTTTCTATAATGTTTGTATTCATAATACTATTATTAAAAACCATAGTTAAAATTATATTTGCTAAATATTTTACTTGTTTACCCTTGCTTTTGTGTACCAATCTTTTTGTCTTTGATTTGCTTCTTGCTGGCAGACCCCTTCCAGTGGTTTATTTTGAGAAGATCTGAGAGTAATAAATTCTATTAGTTTCTGTAAAGATTAAAATTCACTCTCTTTCAATAAAAGCTTAGTTTATTACAGAATTCTGTGTTGACTCACTATATCTTATGTCCTCTGTTGTTCATAATAAGCCTACAGCCAGTCAGACTTTCCATATTTTTGGATTCTGTGTTTATCATTATTAAATATATATATTTATATATAAATATAATTTATGTATGTATAATTTATATATATTTATATATTTATTATTTATATATTTATTTATATATATTTATTATTTATTATATAAGTATATATATTCATATATATATTATATTATATTATAATTATAATTTACAATTATAATTTATATTATATTCATAAATTATAATATATATATTTAGCTTTGATATTCTTTGATATGTATAATTTATATATATATATTTATAATATCAAAGCTAAATATATATAATATATTATATATAAATATCATTGATATAAATATCATATATATTATATATTATATATAATATATAAATATCATTATTATATTATATATAAATATCAAAGCTAAATATATATTGTATAATATGTTATATTATATATTATATATTATATATCATTATTATATTATATATAATATAATATATATTATTTATATCATATATAAATATCAAAGCTAAATATATGTTTAGCTTTGATATTCTGAAGATTTACTACTATGTATTTTGCCATGTGTTTGGGTTTATTTCCCCTGATTAGGATTAGAGGTGATTTTCCAATCTGAGGGTTCATGTCTTTTCTCTATGATAAAATGATTTAGGTCATTATATTTTTCAATTGTACCTCTTTTCCATTCATTTTCTCTTTCTGGAACTCCTATAAAATGCAAATTAAAGCTTGTATTAATAGATCCCTTATCTTTGTATGTTACATTCTAGTAATTTTCCTGAGGAAATCTTTATGAGTACTAGGTCTTCTGTAAAGCAGTTCATTATTTTACCTATTTTTTATGACTATGTTTTTCATTTCCAGAGTTTCCTTTTTTTTTTCAATTCTGCTTGTTTTTTCCCTCACACCATCTTATTTTTGTTTAATTAATTCTTTTGAATTTTAATGGGGTATTTTTAAAGTCTAGTTTCTATTTTGTTATATCTATGAACTCTTTCTGTCATGGTGATTTTTCCTCTATTGTTTTGTATCTTTTAATCATGAACTCATCCTCAGCAATTCTTGATTTCATGGAAGTACCATGGACTTTGGGTTCTAAAAGCCCTTTGTATGGGAAGTTTTTATTAGATTCTGCTGGAGTCTCACTAAAGCCAGACTTTTTCTTCTTTTCTACTTTTTTTTCTCTTTCTTTCTTTCTTTCTTTCTTTCTTTCTTTCTTTCTTTCTTTCTTTCTTTCTTTCTTCTTTTCTTTTTTCTTCTTTCCTTCCTTCTTTCTTTCAGACAAGGTGTCAATCCCATGAGAGTGGAGTTAATTTAGAAATAGGATCTATATCCAACTGAGGCTTAAGACTATGATTGTATAGAGATGAACCTATCTCCTTTCAGTTGACCGTATTAACTCAGACCACCTATTCATATGTCTTTATTTTCTTCATTATAACATAAACCTTTGTTACGAATCATGTTGTCTAATTTTCTTTGTCTATGTCTTACACATTGTAGATACTAACAATGTATATTTTTTTGAGTAAATTTGTTGTTTAACAAGTAAACTTAATTCAATCTGAATACAGAAGATTAATACCATGAAACTAAAGAAGCCATTAGAACCCATGATTTATATTGTAAATTTTATCAGTAAAATAACATTTGAACAAATAATTTTAAAATAAAAGTCAATTTCTCCAGTATTTTAAATGTGTTTTTCCATCATGCAAGTAGAGAAAAAAATACATATATACTTGCATAAAAGCCTCTAAGTTATTATTTAAGTATAATGGCTTTGGTCTCTTAATCCCTCCTGCAAATATTTATTTTCCAAGAAAGCTTTTACTTACTTTTGTCTAATAACAACATAATAAGCTTATATTGAGGGAAAACTAAAATCCCTAAAGGAGAGAAGATACATTCCAAGTACATTAATTATAAAAACAGCTTTAAATGTTAATCTATGGGCAAAACAACATCCAGGGGCACCTGGGTGGCTCAGTCATTAAGTGTTTGCCTTCTGCTCAGGTCATGATCCTAGTGTCTTAGGATGGAGCCCCGCATCAGGCTCCCTGCTCAGTGGGAAGCCTGCTTTTCCCTCTCTCACTCCCCCTTCTTGTGTTCCCTCTCTAGCTGTGTTTCTGTCAAATAAATAAATAAAATCTTTAAAAAAAAAAAAGTGCGCCTGGGTGGCTCAGTGGGTTAAAGCCTCTGCCTTCGGCTCAAGTCATGATCTCGGGGCCTGGGAATGGGGCCTGCATGGGGCTCTCTGCTCAGTAGCAAGCCTGCTTCCTCCTCTCTCTCTGCCTGCCTCTATGCCTACTTGTGATCTCTCTCTGTGTCAAATAAATAAATAAAATCTTTAAAAAATCCAAAAATGAACCTTTCTTTACATTCAACCTATAATAGAATAATACACAGAAGATGTTAGGAAGAAATCACACTGTTGGCAATCAACCACCCCCTACCCCGCCCCCTGCTAAAAGATTAACATTTCTATAGTTTGGATCATCATAGAACATCTGTCATAATATAAAGGAACCAGATACATCATTAAGATACTTTATGCTTGTCTATAGAAGCATCAGTATATAGGCAGGTTTTCAACAAGACAATAAGATCTTTGCTGAAATTCTTTATAGGAAATACACTTGGTTTCTTTGCCATAAAGACGGAAAATTAAAATCAAAGGCATTAATTAGCATTAGCTGGATGTTTGTTCATGGACAAATCACTTACCCCCCCTTTGTCACTTAGTTCCTTTATCTATAGAATGGAAGAAACTTAGATTAAGGTCCATGGCAGCATGAATAGCCTAGATTGCAATTGGCCTTCCCTAAGAACTCACTGAAATGTAAGATTGATGCTAGAAAGAACAAAACTACAGTGATGAACCTAAAACAAATTTAGATTCTGTGGAAGAATTCCTCTTCTCAGAATCCCTAATCTCTTTGTTCCTTAAAGATGGAAACACTCTACTTAAAAAATAAAAAAAATTAAAAAGGGAACATTCTAGATACCAAAGGATGATTTCCCCACTGCTAGCTGAACTACTAGCAAATTGTCTGCTTCCTATGAGGGAAAATATTAAAATAAAATTTAAAAAGAATAATAAAATAAATTAACATATTTTCATCAGAATAACTTCAGAGAAATTGAAAATTTTCAAGAAATTGGTATCATATTAGAAATCTGAAATTTTGAAATAAGAAAAATTAGTTTTAGTCTCAATCCAAGGAAGTTTAATTATAAAATTGCTCTTTTTTTAATATAGAATAGCTATGATTTGCATCTTATGGGTTATTTAAAACACCAGTAATCTCCTTTAAAGAAAATAACTGAATAATTCTTCAAAGAAATAATTTTGACTATAATGAGTAGAGCAATTTTTTAACTTAGAGAGGAAAACAATCAAATTATCTGTCCCCCTCTCTCTTTCAATGTATCATGAAACAAGAAAATTAAAGAGATCCTCTTATAAGATATAAACAGGATAGTTTTGCATAAAAAGGGGTACCATTTCAAATCTATACAAAATAAATAATTGCCTTGGCTTAGTATCATAGCTTAGACTCTTGGGTCATGTTATTACCTTTCAATCACTGCTACCACTCAGTAGCTATAAACTTTGAGAAACTTCAGTTTTGCCCTTAATTTTCTCATCTATGTAATGAGACCCATGGGACTACTGAATACATTAAACTGAAATAACTATTAAGAGAGGAAGAAAGAGACACATAGAGAACTAGAGACAGAAACATAGAGACAGAGAAAGAGACAACAGAAATATAGAAAGATCATTTCATGTAATGCCTGGTCCAAACAAGTTGCTCAAATATCTTTGCTATTTTTCTTCCAATGATCATTATTGTTCATACTATTATTCTGTGATAAAAATTAATGGACTTTCAGATCCAACATTGTGATGTAAAAGGTTTTTATATACAGAAGTCCCAATTTAAATCCATTTTATTTTTATGAGGAAAAACACATTAATAAACTAATTTTTCTGTAACTTGGGCTAGTTTCTTTGATCTATAGTTAGGGGAGTAGTTATTCCTTTGGTCACTCAACAAAACACTATTTTTATTATGTAATTTTAAATTTATTATGTAATTTACTATGTACCAGGTCCTGGTCTGTGCTGTAAAAACAGTGAGGACCAAAACAGTTTAAACACCTGCCATCATAGAGCTTATATTATTGGAACAGGAGAGTGGATAGATATGTATGTATGTATACATATATACATATATACATATATACATACATACACATAAATGTTTATTATATATTATATACATATATAGTGTCATATTGTGATGTGGTAGAATGTAGGAAATATAATTGGGCAAGGATAGAGTATTGGGTAAGTGAGGAGAGGAATTAATTTAAATACTTGAATCCTTCTGACCAAGTGAAGTAAGAGAGCAAGCCATGAGAATATAATGAGGGAGAGGGGGCACCATAACTGAGGTAAAGTTCCTGAACACAGATTGTGTTTGACATGTTTGTTCATAATACGAATTTAGTAACATGGTTGAAACAGATGCAGTTTCATAAATCTGTTATGGAACATCTGGCACATAGTAGGCACTCAGCATGTGATAGTTACTATTTATGAAAGGAAAATATGGGCTAATGGCTATATATGGATTTAAGGAGAACTAGAAATACCTAAAGAGAGAGAAATTCTCTGGTAAAGAGGTGTTTGAGGGTCCTCGAAATATAAGAGAGTGCCCAGAAGAAAGAATAGGGTATTAAAAACCAGACAAGGGAAACGCAAATATAAAAATAAATCATTCTACTATCTGTTCAAATGCAATGAATAGAAATATTTCTTTACAAATAAGCCCATCATGTCTTCCCTAAATCAGTTTCCATCACTCTATTAGAATGTGTGACATGTTAAAAACACAAATAGAATTAATGCCTGGGCTTAAATGGACAAACATTTTACCTATACATTGGTCATTCTCTTTTGTCATGTTAAAGCATTTAGACATTCTTTTAGATGAAGGAGTCTCAGCAGCCATTTGTTAGAAAGTAACAGTGAAAAAAATCAGAAAATATGAAGTTGAATTGATTGAAGACCTCCAGTACCTTCAAAGTAGACCGTTAATAAGTTCACCTGCATTTAAAAGACGTGTAAAAAAAAAAAAAAAAAGAAGTCCTGTTAAACATGTATAACGTACTCCCTAACACCTGGGAAGAGGCAGGGGATGAAAAGTAAATAATTTAGTCCCAAATGACAAACTATAAAAGTTGCATAAAATGGATCATAGCAATGTCAACAGAAAGGAGCAGAGAGATCCAAAGGCTACATTCATTCTGACAGAATTTATTAACATAACTAAACAAAGAACACATCTTTCAGAGAAAAGATGGGGGAAGAAAAGGAAAAGCAAACAAACAAACCAAAGGGCCAAATGCCATAAACTGATCATCTCTGTCAACCACTGTCCAAAGGACTGAAAATGGTGTATGTTGACTTCCATGTGATAGCCCAGTGGTAAGACCATCACTCCCTTGGGTTGCCGCTAATAGCACTTAATTAGGAAAGCACTTCTAACTCCTATGAGTTCATGTTAATGAAGCCTTTTTCAGACTGCTATTTAAATTATTATAAAGATTTCCTTATAAGTAGGAAATATTCTGGTCATCTGAAAGTGACTTTATCATGTATGTGATTTTTCTATTTCTCAATAATAAGTTTTCATCCTGTTTATCAGTCCCTGAGGTTGGATAGTGTGACCCCATCCTGCAGGAAATTTTTATTTTCACATGTATTAGAATACAGGATCTGCAATATTGAGTTTCATATCAGGAACCGCAGTCAATTCTCCAAAGATACAACCATTTACAGACATTGAAAGCCTTTCCAGGAGATCCTCCACTTTGTTTGCATGCTTTATTCTGACTCTTCTCCAAATACATTTTTTCCTTTTACCTGTCTTTGCCAAAAATATATATATTTTTTATTTTTAGAAGCTTCTTCTTCCATCTTTTAAAATCTCATAATTCTAGGCCTTTAATATCATTTTAAAACTACCCCCTTCCCTAAAAACCACTGTCTGAAATAATATTTTGGTGTTTGCAGCTCCCATAATACTTGGTATCTGTGGGTCTAAGTGTATATAAAACTATGTTTTATCTCATTTTTGACTTGTATATCATTTCTGCTTCTTAAGTAATTACTACCTAGTGAAAGAAAATAGTGAGGTGTTATTATTTAAATTGGATTTTTTTCACTCTTTCTTTTTAAAAGACTTATTTTTTTTTTAGAATACTTTTAGCTTCACAGCAAAACTGAGAGGAAGGTACAAAGATATCCTTAGAGCCTCTTCTCCCAACAATTCACAGCCTTTCCCCTTATCAACATCCCCAAACCAGAGTGGTACATTTGTGACAGTTGAGGACCCCACACTGACATATTATAATCACCCAAAGTCCACAGTTTTCATTAGGGTTTACTATGCTGATGTTATATCATCTATGGTTTGAGATAAATGTATAATGATAATATCCATCATTATAGTATTATGGAGAATGTTTTCATGGCCCTAGTGATTTTTTTGTGTTCCACTTATACATCCCTTCTGAACCCTGTCCCCCACTCCTGGCACCCACTGATCTTTTCATTATTTCTGTGGTTATGCTTTTTCCAGAATAACATATAGCTCGGATCATATAATATGCAGCTTTTTGAGATTGCTTTATTTCACTTAGGAATATGGAGCTAAGTTTCCTTCATGCTGTTCATGGCTTGTTGGCTCATTTCTTTGTAGCACTGAAAAATATTCCACTATCTGGATGTTATCAGTTTATTTATCCATGTACCTACTAAAGAACATCTTGGTTGCTTCCAAGTTGTGGCAATTATGAATAAAGCTAGTATAAACACTCATGTCCAGGTTTTTGTGTGGACCTGTTTTCAGCTCCTTTAAGTAAATACTAAAGAATCTGATTGCTGGATTATATGGTAAGGATGTATTTAATTTTTTAAGAAACCACCAAAGTGTCTTACAATGTAGCTATACCATTTTCCATTCTCACTGGCAATGAATGAGAATTCCTGTCATTCCACATCCTCATCAGCATTTGGTGTTGTCAGTGTTTTGACTTTGGCTATTCTAATAGGTGTGTAGTGGTATGACATTGTTCTAATTTTCATTTCCCTGATGATATATAATACATCTGTTCATATTCTTGTTTTCTTAGGTGAGATGTCTGTTAAGATCATATGCCCATTTTTTTTCATTTTATTTTATTTTAATTTTTTTAAAGATTTTATTTCTCTGACAGAGATAAACACAGCCAGAGACGGAACACAAGCACGGGGAGTGAGAGAGGGAGAAGCAGGCTTCCTGCTGAGCAGGGAGCCCGATGCGGGACTCCATCCTTGGTCTCTGGGATCATGACCTGAGCAGAAGGCAGTCACCCAACCAACTGACCCACCCAGGCGCCCCTCCATTTTATTTTTTGAGTCAGGTTGTTTATTGTTGGGTTTTAAGAGTTTTTATTTTAAATTTTGGATAATAATTCTTTATCAGATTTGTCTTGAAAATATCTGTTCTCAGTCTGCGGCTTTCTTTCTCATTCTTTTGACATTGTCTTTCACAAAGCTGAAATTTTTAATTTAATATGATCTAATTTAATTATTTTTTCACAATTTATTTTTATTTTATTTTATTTTTTTTAATTTAATTTAATTTTTTCAGTGTTCCAAGATTCATTGTTTATGCCCCACACCCAGTGCCCCATACAATACATGCCCTCAGTACCCACCACTAGGTTCTCCCATTCCCCCACCCCCTTCCCTCCAAGACCCTCAGTTTTTTCTGTGTCCGAAGTCTCTCATGTTTCATTTCTTTCCCGAATTACCCTATTTTCCATTTCATTTTCTTCTCCTACTGTCCTCTATACTACCCCTTATGTACCACATGTAAATGAAACCATGGGATACTTGACTTTCTCTACTTGGCTTATATCAATCAGCATAATCTCTTCCAATCCAGTCCACGTGGCTACAAAAGTTGGATATTTATCCTTTCTAGTATTTTGTAGGATTCTATTGTATATATGTACCACATCTTCTTTATCCATTTATATGTTGAAGGGCACTTTGGCTCTTTCCACAGTTTGGCAATTGTGGCCATTGCTACTATGAACATTGGGGTACATATGGCCCTTCTTTTCACTACATCTTTATCTTTGGGGTAAATGCCCAGTAGTGCAATTGCAGGGTCATAGGGTAGCTCTATCTTTAATTTTTTTAAGGAATCTCCACACTGTTTTCCAAAGCGGCTGCACCAGTTTACATTCCCACCAACAGTGTAAGAGGGTTCCCCTTTCTCCGCAGCCTCTCCAACACTTGTTGTTTCCTGACTTGTTAATTTTGGCCATTCTGACTGGTGTAAGGTGGTA
>PITA01031879.1:0-14619 GCA_004023965.1 Spilogale gracilis
TTGAACAACCAAATCTTGGTTTTGGCTCAGGTCATGATCTCATGGTTATGGGATCCAGTTGGGCCGGAGTCAGCCTCAGAGCCCAGGGGGAGTCTCTCTTTCCCTCTGCTCCTCCCCCTGCTCTCTCTCTCACTAATGAATATATAAATCTAAGAAGGAAGGAAGGAAGGAAGGAAGGAAGGAAGGAAGGAAGGAAGGAAGGAAGGAAGGAAGGAAGGAAGGAAGGGGACAACATTAAGAAGGAACTTAGTCTTCTCATTCCTCCTTACACCTGGATCTTGGGCAGTGGGGGGAAAATGAGGTCAGACTGAGAAGGTAGGAGAGGGACAGACAGCATTATGGAAACCTCTGACTCCTCCCTTCTTCCTCTCAACCCAGCCCCACACACCCACAGGAGACTGAGGGCCATAGTTCCAGAAGACAGAGCTCTTAAGAAACCCAGAAGTTGGGGCATCCAGGTGGCTCAGTCAGTTAAGTGTCTCAGGTCATGACTCCAGAGTCCCAGGATCGAGCCCTGAGTCAAGCTCCCTGTTCAGTGGGAGTCTGCTTCTCCCTTTCCCTTTCCCTCTGTTCCTCTCCCCGCTACCTCCCTGCTGCCACCTGCTCATGCCCTCTCCTTCTCACTCACTCTCTCAAATAAAATCTTAAGAAAGAAAGAAAGAAAAAGGGAGAGAGAGAAAGACAGAGAAAGAGAAAGAAAGAAGTTGATGCCTCGATTTCTACTAATTTGCTCGTAACTTAGAGCTCTCTTCTGTACGCATGATGAAAACAAGTCAGGCACACATGTTTGAGGAGGACACGCCAAAAATACATAAGCCAATGATTTAGTGACCTTTATAATAAAGTGATTTATAATTGGGTTCAGATTTTTCAAATTTCTGCATTTATGTATCAACCTGCTACATTAAAAATATTGCTGTTGCGGGACGCCTGGGTGGCTCAGTCGGTTGAGCGACTGCCTTCGGCTCAGGTCATGATCCCGGAGACCTGGGATCGAGTCCCACATCGGGCTTCCTGCTCGGCGGGAAGGCCTGCTTCTCCCTCTCTCACTCCCCCTGCTTGTGTTCCCTCTCTGGCTCTGTTTCTCTCTGTCAAATAAATAAAAAAAATCTTTAAAAAAAAAAAAAAAAAAAAAAATATTGCTGTTGCACCAACACTTTGTAAAAGCTTAACTATTAAATAAACTCTATGGTCAGAAAGAATTGTGAACCTATTCCTTTCACTGACCATCTTTATTCTTTTTTTTTAAGAGTATATTTATTTGAGAAAAGAGACAGACAGCAAAGACGAGGGGGAGGGGCAGAGGAGAAGCAAGCTCCCCACTGAGCAGAGAGCCCAATGTAGGGCTCCATCCCAGGAGATCCCATCCCTGAGATCATGACCTGAGCTGAAGGCAGAGGCTTAACGGACTGAGCCACCCAGGCACCCCTATCTTTATTATTTTTCCCTGTCTAAAAACAAAACTATATCATTATGGCATTATTCCAGGAAACTGATCCTGTATTTACCTGATTGAAATTACTGTTAGAATGTGTTACCGAAACAATGACTAGAACAAAGCATTTAAACGAGATTTGTATTTCTTCACATGCTTAACAATTCCCTCCTTGAAAGAGTCCGGGTTTTCCCCTGTGCCATTCATCACAGAAAAAATGAGAAAGTAACCCAAATATCCAAAACAGAAGAACTACATAAATAAATGATGCTAAATTCATACAACGGCATGCTGAGGAATCGTGAAAAATATTTTTCGAATGATGTTGAAGCACACGGAGAAAGCACTCCTGAGTCAGTATGGAGAATAAAATGTGGGAACAGCAGTCCTCTTGCAGAACTCTTCCTACAGTCAACTGAACTGTACGTGCTATGTTTTAGGTCCTATTTTCTTGTTTGAGAGAAGGGTGAACCATCACTTGCTCTAGGAGTTTCGGCGCCAGACATGGTGTCATATGCAAAGAATGGGAAGCAGAAGAGAGCTGTATCAAGGAAATATGGGTGGGGGGGCCGCCTGGGTGGCTCAGTGGGTTAAAGCCTCTGCCTTCGGCTCAGGTCATGATCTCAGGGTCCTGGGATCGAGGCCCATGTCGGGCTCTCTGCTCAGCAGGAAGCCTGCTTCCTCCTCTCTCTCTGCCTGCTCTCTGCCTACCTGTGATCTCTCTCTCTGTCAAATATATAAATAAAATCTTTAAAAAAAAAAACACACAACAGGAAATATGGGGAAGAATTTCAGCACACACAAAACTCGAGAGGACCAGCAAAGCCGGCTCACAGAAAGGAATGAGGAATGTCACACCCAGGGGCAAATGAATACATGATGTGAAGGCCTGTCCACCCAGCTGTGTTCTGAGGACCTCCGTCTGTCACATCTGTGTGACCACCCTGGTCTCCTCCGCTGCCACTTAAAATTTAAGCAGAAAGACTCTAAAAATGTCCAGTCTCGAGGCTCAAGAGGAAGGTATCTGGGAAAACAAAGTGAACCATGCAGTGAACATCTATCAGAATACGTGGGTTCCAGCCGTTGTGCCATGCTGGCCGGCGACAATGGCAGAATGACTAAGGCTGTGTCCCAGACCGCCTTCCCTTCCCCGGAAACACCAGAAACGATATTATCTGTTATGATCACCGCACAGGGTTTAAAACGCACGCACACACAAAGCACAAACCTGAAATTCTGTATACAGGAACGCTTTGAAAAATTCACAAACTGCAGAATTATTTCTACTCCACTTCACTTGATCTTAAGACTTTCTATCAAAACCTATGTGGGGAAATGTTAATCGTCTGACTTTCTGAGATATTCCTTTCTCCACTGCCTTGGGGGAACAGGTAAGCCGCTGTGGGCCAGAAGCGTCGTCAACAGAAGGGACATGTGCAACAGGAGGGCGGAGACATCTCCATCCAAGTCACCCTTCAGAACTATTTGCATCTCTAGAAAAAGCTTTGGGTCAAATAGAAACCAAAAAGGAAGACTGTGTGAGTCTTTACAGGCAAAAAAAAAAAAAAAAAAAAAAAAAAAAAAAAAAAAAAAAAAAAAAAAAAAAAAAAAAAAAAAAATCAACTTGAAATCTAAGCTTTGCCCAGAGTTTATCATAGATGTTCTTTTTTTTTTTAAGACTTTATTTATTTATTTGTCAGACAGAGAGAGAGCACAAGCAAGGGGAACAGCAGGCAGAAGGAGAAGCAGGCTCTCTGCTGAGCAAGGAGCCCCAAGCAGGACTTGATCCCAGGACGCAGGCATCATGACCTAAGGCAGAGGCACACTTAACCGCCGAGCCACGCAGGTGCGCCCTTTCTCTCTGTTAATGTAACGTCCTTAGGCGCTGCATCTATGACGGGTAAAGCCAGTAAATTCTGAAGCTGCCAACAAGAACTCTCCTGGCCACAACATTATGCAACCCATGATTTTAGGAGAGAAGTCAGACACCCTACATGCCCTTTTTTTTTAAATTCTAAGAAACACTAGTTCAAGATAGAGACGTGTAATGCAAGGGACTAAGTACGGGCATAGCATGGGCACTAGCACTCCATCCGTGTGAGCGTGCCTTTCTCGTCGGAGGCCATGAGGAACAAGCAGACCTGCTTGTTGCTTCTTGAATTTTCAAGCACCTTACATTCATTCTATGTCTTGCATCGGCTTTCACTAAAAATTCTTCATCTCCATCCCTCCGTGTCTTCCTGAGAACCTCCAGCTGAAGGTACAAAGGGCACAGAAGAGGCAAATGCATTTATAGGAACGCCCGTGCAAACCAAACCTAAGTAGACGGTTAACAATTCTGGAAGAAGCTGGCATTTAGACCGTAAATAAAAACAGAAGGGGGGGCAGGGCAAGTACCATCATTTGGCCACATTAAGAAACCCGCCCTCCAGGCAGACCCTCTGCTTGGCGTTCCTACGGTGGCTCCCTCGCGGGGCACTCAGCAAACACCTACTCCTCTCTTCTGCTCTGGGTCACTTCTCTCACCTCTGCCCCATCTGGTCACCCCACATTTGCTGGCTCTCCTGGGGAACCTCTGCCAAGTGGGGGGCCCTGGCCTCTTCCCGGATTCTCCAGGAATTTCCTGGGACTTTCCCTGGGTACACCAGACAGGGTCCCCTCCCGCTGTACCCCGTGGACCCGGCCACCACAGGCCTACCAGCGCGTGAGTCTGCTACCAAGCTCTGGTCTGTAACTGCACAGAGTCCCTGATGGACCAACAGGTTTGGGTGGGGACAGGGTATTCCCCCCCCTCCGCCATTGCCCACCACCCAGCAGGAAGCAGCTATTGAAGATGACACTCGGTCCAAATGCCAAAGATTTGTCTTTGCCCATCTGTCCGTGGGGAACGTAGAGGCTGATCTACGGCAACAGGCTTGAGCTATGACGGAAACCTAAATAAGGGGGAAAGGCCATCGGGACCACCAGGCTGAATGCAAACAGGCTCATTAAGGGACCCACTCCCAAAACAGCCACAGGCTCGAGCTGCCCAGTGGGCTACTTACAACAGGGCACAGGTAGGAAAATTCAGCATGTCCTCATACCTTCTCACTCTCGCCTTCATTAGAGCCGCCCACCACTCCACTTAATCAGTATGGAAGAACACAGAAACAGTTCCAGTCCACAAAGCATCATGTATAATAAGGATTGTTCTCTCCCCCAAATCCTGCCCTTGTCCTGCATTTTCTATCTCTGTGAATGACATTTCCATCCACCTAGCTGCACAATGCAGAAATGTATGGATCATCTAGGACACCTCGTTCCCTTACCCTGTACCCAATAAACATTTACTAGGTAATCACCTGGCTGTCTAACCAAGCCCTCACGATTAACAGAGCCTTTGACTCCCTCTTCCCCCACATCCCCAGTCTTCCCTGTCTCAGTAAATGGAATCAATTACTCACTCAGCCAAAACAAAAAACAAAGACATCCTTGATTCCTCTTTTCCTCAAACTCTACAACCAAAACATGTCCCCACACCAAGCTTTCTCATCACTCCCCCTGCAAACTCAAGTCCCCGTCATCCCTTTCAGAGACCTCTGCAATAGCTTTCTTGCTGGTTTCTACAATCATACATCTTTCTAAAATATAAATCAGATGTTATTTTCCTGCCCCAAACCCGCCAATGAATGTGCATGGCCTCCCAACTCCTACCCATGGCTCGTGTGGTCCAACCTGTTCTGACTGCTGGCCACAACTCTGAGCTCTTGTCTACCACATTCCCCCTTTACTCTGCAGCTATGAGCCTGCTCACTCATTCTTCATCATATATGTTTGCTCCTGAATAAGGCCTTCTTTCTTGGTTGGTGCCATTTCTTCCCCCCTGGAGTGCCCTCCCCCAGAGAGCTCGATCTCATGTCATTCAGGGCTCTCCTCAGAATCACGTCCTCAGATAGGCCTTCGCTGACTAAAAAGGCCAAACTTCCCTCCCCTATCAGGCCTCCTTACCCTGCTTTATTTTTCTTCATAGCACTTTCTATTACCTAATGTTATTTACTTCTGTATTATCTTGTTGATCCACTAGAAATTCAGCTAGAAATACAGAGACGCGGTCTTAGTCTCTGATGGATTCCAGAAAAACACGTAGGGAGTACTACAAAACACATTACTGGTTGTCTTAATAAATTCCAAAGTCCTATCCAACCCATGACCTAAGTACTGAGTAGACCTATTCACCTCTATCAAACTCTTCTGCCCCATCCCGACCACTTTCCCTTAACCTCTTACCTGGGCTTCTGCTTTGATCCATTCACTAGTCTTCCTGTATCTGTTTTTGCTTCTTTCTAATTAATTCTCCACACTGCTGGCAGAAGGAACTTTAATAAAATCTAAACCTAATCCCCTCTGTCATCTGCTTAAAACCCTTCAAAAGCTGTAAACACTCTTTATGTCTCCTTTCGAGCACTTACTACAATCGGGACTTAAAAAGCAGGTGGATATAGGGTTGCCTGGGGGGCTCAGTCAATTAAACATCTGACCCTTGATTTCAGCTCCAGTCATGATCTCAGGGTCCCAGGGATTGAGCAAGCCTCATATTGGGCTCCATGATGGGTGTGGAGCCTGCTTAAAATTCTCTCCTTCTGTCTGCCCCCTCCCCATCTTGCAGGTGCACACACTCCTGCTCGCTCTTTTTAAAAAATTATCCCCCAAAGTCTCACTCTCACCACTCAGCCCACCTGTCAACATTACCAGAAATTTCAACCTTTACTTTTCTTTGATTAAAACCTTGGCTCTATGGGGCGCCTGGGTGGCTCAGTTGGTTAAGCGACTGCCTTCGGCTCAGGTCATGATCCCGGAGACCCGGGATCGAGTCCCACATCGGGGTCCCTGCTTGGCGGGAAGCCTGCTTCTCCCTCTCTCACTCCCCCTGCTTATGTTCCCTCTCTGGCTGTGTTTCTCTCTGTCAAATAAATAAAATCTTTAAAAAAAAAAAACAAAAAAAAAAAAACCTTGCCTCTAGAATAATTTATCACCATTCACATATAATTCAGATAGGAGGATAGTCAGATGAGGCAGTACCTTCCTAGCAGAGGGCAGAGCCTTGAAGAAAAGGACAAAATAGGTATGTTTCTATGGACAAGAAACCCTGGAAACTACAGGATGTTAATGGGAAAAGCAGCCATGATGTTATGATTTGTAATAAGAAATACAAATACACTCTTCCTATCTCTAGCACAGAGCTTCTAAAACCCTTGGAATCTCCTTAAGTGATGAGAAAGATGAAAAGTGTCTTTTGTTACGTTAAGGAGGAGGTGACCTTGAGACCGCCCCTAGGTCATGTGGGGGCTGGCTGCCAGAGACACCATCTCTGTGAGGGGAGAGCTGGAAGTTTCAGCCCAACCCACTGACCTCCAGGCAGGGGAGACCGCCTGGAGGTTACATCATGAGCCACTAGTGATGGATTCGATCAGTCATGTCTATGGAATGAAACCTCCATAAAAACCCAAAAGTCTGAGTTCAGAGAGCTTACCGGTTGGTAGATTTGGTAGGAGTGCCATACTTACGAGGACTTGGAAGATCCATGCTCTTTCCCCATGCATGTCTTCCCTCTGGCTATTCCTGAGTTATAGCATTTTATAATAAACCAATAATCTAGTAAGTAAAACGCTTCTCTGAGTTCTCAGAGCTGCTCTAGTGCATTAATGAAGCCAAGGAGGAGGTCATGGGAACCTATGATTTACAGCCAGTTGATCAAAAGCGCTGTTAACAACCTGGGCTTGTGACCGGCGTGCAAAGTTGGGAGACTTCTTTGATCCAGACTTGTTTGGATAAATGTCTATTCCGATCCTTTGCCCATTTTTAATTGGGTTGTGCTTTTATTATTGAGTTATAAGACTTCTTTGTATTTCTGCAAGTGCCCTGTAACACATATGATTTGCAAAATTTTATCCCATATTGTGAGTTTTTTCATTTTCCTGAGGAGGTCCATCGTAAAGGTTTTTAATTTTGATGAAGTCCAATTTTTTTTCTTCTGTTCATGCTTTGCTGAATCTGAGGTCATGACATTTTTTTTTTGTCTCCCATATTTTCTTCAAAGAGTTTTGCAGTGTTAGCTCTGACAGGCAGAAGCTTAACCATTTGAGTCAATGCTCATCCACAGTATGAGGAAACAGTCCAACTCCATTCTTTTGCAAATGGTATCCCAGTTGTCCCAGCACTGTTTATCAAAACTATTCTTTACCCCTTTGAACTGCCTTGGCACTCTTGATGGAAATCAACTGACAATAGACATGAGAATTTATTTCTGGAACTGTCAATTCTATTCCATTGATCTAACTGTCTATACTTATGACAGTGTGGCATAGTCTTATTATAGCACTACAGTAAGTTTGAAGACCAGAAGTGAGTTCTCCAACTTTGTTCTTCTTTTATAAGATCATTTTAGCCTCTGATTTCCCATATGAATTTTAGGATAAGCCTGTCAACTTGGGCCAAGAAGATATTTGGGACTTTGATAGGATTTGTATCTGCAGATCCATTTTATGGCCATCTTACAATATCGGCATACCTTGTGTACCGTGCTTCACCGAGAGTACGTTTTCACAAACTGAAGGTTTGTGGCAGCCTTACAGCCCATCAGTCTACTGGTGCCATGTTTCCAATAGCATTTGCTTTCTTCATGTCTCTGTGTCATACCTTGGTAATCTTCGCCATATTTCAAAATGTTTCATTATATATTATGTTATGGTGGTCTGTCGGTAATTGTGACTTGCTGAAAGCTCAGAGGATGGTTAGTATTTTTTAACAATAAAATACTTTGTAATTAAGCAGTGTGCAGTTTTTTTTGGACATAATGCTATTGTACACTTAAAAGTCTGTAGTATAAGACTACAGTGTAAACATAACTTTTATATGCACTGGGAAATGAGAGAATTCATTCAATTTGCTTTATTGCAATATTTGCTTTGTTCAGTCTGGAACCAAATCCCCAATATCTCCTAAGTATGCCTGTATTGATCCATGAATATCAAGTGTTTTTCTATTTCATCTTCTTGAATTTCTTTCAACAATGTTCTGTAGTTTTCAGAGTATAAGTTTTGGGCTTCTTTTGTTAGATTTATTCCTAAGTATTTTATTCCTTTTGAAATTATTGCAAATAATTGTTTTAATGCACCACTATCATATTTTCCTTTGCTAGTATACAGAACTACAATTAATTTCTGTATAGTGATCTTGCATTCTGTAGTCCTGGAGAGTGGCAGCAGTGTTTTTAAACTCTGTGACTCCAACATGCAACTAAGTCCAAGAACCTCTAGGTCAATATAATCCATGCCCTCAAGACTAATCAAGGAAATTCCATCCATCATCATTGCCTTTCAGTTATTTTGTAATATTCAGAAGTATGATCTCCATAGGAAGGAAAGACTCCTTTCTAACCAACATCTCCATAGAGAATGCATGCATTTAGCTAGTTCCAGAAGAAACAGTAAAGGAAGCCTAAGAAGGAAGTTTTATATCTAAAAGTTAAAGCTCTGATTGAGATCCTATAAATACTTAACCCAAAATAGTGCTGCTACTGTTTTTGGAAAAGGGTACTAAGACCCACCTTGTAAGTTTGAGAACAGTCATTCAATATGGGAGATTAAATCTGGCCCCCAATCGAAAGTACCTCCAGTTCCCAGCAAGCACGAGCAATCAAACAGTTCTATCTTTATCTCAAGTGATCATGAAACACCTAAATTAAGGAAACTCAATGACGGTAACAGCTCCGAAGAGAAACCCACTGGACCAGATGGATCCAGTCCTCACCAAGAAAGGAATCACTCACGCTCCAGTGGAAGCGCCTTTTCAATCAGGGCAGGGAGCAGGCAGCAGGCATGAGACGGGGAAGGATCTGCTTCCCACACGCGTAATCCAAGAACTCTCCCACTGACCTTTCAGAGGCTCTCCCTTTCATCCCAGTGGGGTTGACTTTCTTAACAGAGACGGCCCCAGTTCTCAAGCTGGTTCAAAGAGATCATTGTGCGCCAGGTGCTAACAACACAGCATACCCAGAAAAGCAACCAGTGGTTCCAAGAGAAAGAAAATGAGAAGGCTTGCCAAGTTTACATCCTTCCATTTCCTCCAGAGAAACATTAGACCTCAGAACTGCCAGCCCTCAGCTGGCCCCAAGGCCCTAGCCAGCAGGCCCAGGACAGGCACTGAGAATAAGCACAACCCAGATTAAACATCGGGAGATTCCCCTGAACTCATCTATCACTTTCTTCATCCTCCTTCTGTGCACCTAAAGAGTCCTTATTTGAACTCGTAGGCAGCCTTTCTGACTCTCCCAGAACACACAGAAGATCTTAGCAAGACAGAAGGAAACAAACCCCAAACTAACAAAAGGTCAAGGAACGCCTGCAGCCATGATGTAGGGCTATGCAAGGTACCTGCATAAAATATAACCATTCAACCAATCCAAGTAAACACAGTGGAGAATGCCATAACCTTATTCTCTTAGAGAGTGCACAGTGAGTGTCCACCCATTTTATCCAAAGGGTAGACACCTGATAAGGCAGGTACAGTGAAAATTTCATGTTGGAATCCCAGAGCGGGGAGGAAAATAGATATTCATTGCTAAAATTCTTTCACCTTTGTTGCATGTTTGAATAGTTCTGTGACAAACTGTTGTACAAATTTTTTAAGCTAAAAAGAAAAAAATTTACACTATTCACCAAATCTCAGCTTTTAACATTCCTTAAAGCAAGAATCACCTATGTTATATTTTACAGAAAGCTCTAATATCTGTATGGTATTTAAACCAGAGCTTGAATAAATTTTAGTGAAATAAAATCTTACTCTTGAAAATTAATGGCAGCAACATCAATGATTATCTCAATTTTTGAAATTTTTCAAGAATATTTACATTGTGGGCACCTCGGTGGCTCAGTGGGTTAAAGCCTCTGCCTTCAGCTCAGGTCATGATTTCAGGGTCATCTCCATTAATGCTCCCTGTTCAGCAGGGAGTCTGCTTCTCTCTCTGCCCCTTCCTCTGCTTGTGCTCACTCGCTCTCTCTCTCTCTCTCTCTCACACACACACACACACACTCTTAAATAAATAAACAAAATCTTTAAAAAAAAGACATAAGCCTTAAGCAAATTTCCTCCTTGGCTACATTTACAAAAGAGAATTTATTAGATTTAAGAAATGTGAATTCTGGGGCAGCCTGCATGGCTCAGTTGGTTGGGCGACTGCCTTCAGCTCAGGTCATGATCCCAGAGACCCGGGGTCGAGTCCCACATCGGGCTCCCTGCTCGGTGGGAAGCCTGCTTCTCCCTCTCTGACTCCCCCTGCTTGTGTTCCCTCTTTGGCTGTGTTTCTCTCTGTCAAATAAATAAAATCTTAAAAAAAAAAAAAAAAAAAAAGAAATGTGAATTCTGAAAAAACTGGACTAATAGTGATTTGGTTGAATGTGAGCTATCTTGTAATATTCAAAATGAATTTAAGTGATTTTATTCAACAACTCCACAGCAAAATTAGAACACCTTTCTACCTATAACAGAGAAGGTAACAAACTTGCCACTATCCCTCATGTCAAATTTTCCCCCAATACTTTGTTCTGCAGAAATGGAAATGTTTTCAACATTCCTGAAAAGCAAATTATAGAAATCCAAATTTTATAGGTGGTGCTTACTTTCACTTAAATTGCCCTCATTTGAGTCAGCCTTCCTTTTCTTTCTCTTAATAGATCCACAGGCTTGCACATCCAACACTGCTCTTGACTGTTGTTAAAATCCAACCTAGGGGCGCCTGGGTGGCTCAGTTGGTTGAGCGACTGCCTTCAGCTCAGGTCATGATCCCAGAGACCTGGGATCAAGTCCCACATCGGGCTCCCTGCTCGGCGGGAAGCCTGCTTCTCCCTCTCTCACTCCCCCTGCTTGTGTTCCCTCTCTGGCTGTGTTTCCTCTGTCAAATAAATAAAAATCTTTAAAAAAAAAAAAATCCAACCTAGTTACCATTCTTGAATGGCCACTCTCCAAATTTTTCTTTAAGTTTTATTTATTTATTTGAAAGAGAGAGAGCGAGGGTTAGGGGAGGGGTGAAGGGAGAGGAGAGAGTCTTCAAGCAGACTCCTCATTGAGTGCACAGCCTGACGTGGGGCTCAATCTCAGGACCCTGCGATCATGACCTGAGCCAAAACCAAGAGCTACCCAGGTGCTCCCAAATATTTTGAGTTAGCACCATATTCTAGCAAATTAGACTATTAAGGCAAAGGTCTTAAGTCAAAGCCATGTGACTAGTTGTTTCAGAAACATGTCAGTGGTCACAAAAGAGACAGAGGGAGCCTATGTATTTGAAAGCACGTGACAGGGAGCAATGCATACGAGCTTCGCCTACAGAGTGCTCTGCAAGGACCCTAGACGAGGGCAGCCCACCTGGAGGATGAGCTGGAACTCACATCAGTTTGGCTCCAGCCCCAGCATTTCGGATCTAATAGGTGGGGCACCAGAACTTGTCATTCTAACAGGTTCACAGCAGCTGCCTGGAGGATGACACTTTTGGAACCATTGGCCCTACAGCTAAAATTCCCTACACGAGAAGGAAAGGTGGTCAATGAGGACGAGAATATCTGCCAAACTCCAACGGTCGGTGTGATGCACGTCTTAATATTCTCTCATTTACTCTTCGCAGCAACTCGGAGACTGGTGTCATCCTCATTTCACATTCAAGCAGGAGAAAATACTGGAACCTTGACAACTTGAAAACACTACTTTTTTTCTTTCAGAAGGTTCTCAATGCCGTAAACTTTAAAGGTCTTCCAAGACTAGACACCATTCCATATGAAAACAATTTATATAAACATATCACCCAGGAAAAGCAGATATTATAGGTACAAGTTGTTTTTTTTTTTTCCCCCATTGCAGAGAGTAAAGGTCTCTGTGCTTTGAAGTCCCCTGTCCATTCATTACCCTCAGCACACAGCAGTCACCAGGAAACAAGTCCTCTTGTGAATGCTAGTAACTTCCACAATGGGATGTGCATTGGGCATGGAAGAACATTAGTCTTTGAACCTGGAGGTCAGGGCCTGAACACTGACTTTAGTTTCAACATCTGAATCTATACTAAGTGTTCTGGGAGCTTCCAAACCAGACACCTTAACCCTCTCAGCACTTGGTGTCCTCAAATAATGTCCCAGAAATCACACAACGTAAAGTTCGCAGCACACCGCTCCATCCCTTTGGTCTGGGGCTCCAGCCACAAGTGTGCTCAGATTCTAAGCACTCTGGTCTCTGCAAAACTTTTTGGATTTTTTTTAATCAGTTGCTCTTTACATTTTCTTTGTACTAACTAAACTTTTATATACATGAAAACCAGTTGTCAGTCTTGCATTATATGGGCCCTTGTCAAACTTTAGAAACTACAGGTAGAATCCAAAAAACATAATTATGGGGCTTATCCATTGTACATGCTAACAAATAAAATTAAGGGGCCGTATATTATGTATTTTCACAAGCACTGCTCTTATCATCCAAACAACCCTATGATTCAGGAATTAAGACTATGGATCTTGGGCAAGTAACTTAATTCCGTACTGGTTTCCTTTTCTTTTTCTTTTCTTTTTTTTTTTTTTTTTTTTTTTTTGAGAGAGAGAGAGTGTGTATGAGAGCTGGGGTATGGAGTGGGGAGGGGCGGAGGGAGAAGGAGAGAGAGAATCTTAAGCAAGTTCCATATTCAGCAAGGAGCTCAACACGGAGGTCAATCCCATGACCCTGAGATGGTGACCTGAGCCGAAACCAAGAGTCGGACACTTAACCCACTGAGCCATCCAGGTGCCCCTGCCCTGGTTTCTTAATGTGTAAACTGGAGGCTAAGAGCAAAGGAGGGGGGAGGGATTGTACTCTTGCATTTTACATAAGACACAGCAGATACTTAAAGGTCTTGCTTGTCCTTCCCTGATTTTTTTTTAATAGATGAATAAAATGAGGGTCAAAGACATTGAATAAAAACCGTTCACCCTACATTCATGTGGCTAATAACTCAGAAACACTTACCAAAAGAGTCAAACGCAGAGAACCTCCATGCAGGAGGTGGGAAATGCTTCAAAACCACTGAAGCTCTTGGTTAACACGGAGCTTATGTGTTTCCATGGAAATGAGGCTTTGACTGGGTCTAGCATGATCCCAAGAGGTGCCATGCCTACCTGAAATCCACCACATAACCAATCCCTGATGCACTTAAATAGTCAGAAAATGGAGCCTTAGAATTCACTTAGTTTTGTAGTTTGCAACCTTTTTGGCTTCAGTGTGTCTACATTTTTTTAAAAGATATTATTTATTTATTTGACAGAGAGAGAGATCACAACTAGGCAGAGAGGCAGGCAGAGAGAGAGGAGGAAGCAGGCTCCCTGCTGAGCAGAGAGCCCGACGTGGGCCTCGATCCCAGGACGCTGAGATCATGACCTGAGCCAAAGGCAGAGGCTTTAACCCACTGAGCCACCCAGGCACCCAATGTGTCTACATTTTTATAAGTTCCTTTTCCAACACAGTAACTTCTTACCAGGGAACATAAACTTTTTTGTGCGATAATCCATCTCTCCCCAAGATTAGGACCAACCATACATACACAGTATGTTCTCATCATTCACGTCTCCAAAATATAATACACTTTTCTGGATCGGACCCATTTTTCTAACTGGACCATGGATTCCAGTGTATAAAATCAGCTGAAACCGTACCAACACTGAACACGCTATGTATTTTTTAAAGACAGACTCATGAGAGGCGCTTATCTTGCTACAGTTTGCTTCCTCCTGAAAAGAGGAAACATTGATTAAACAATGAGATAGGTTCTTTCCACATTTCAGATTAGAGGAGGCAAAAAATTTGAAAATACCCAGTGTGGCAAAGAAGGGGACTTTTTCCTACCCACTTGGTGGGGGGCTGTTGGCACAACAGTTTGGGGGGGGTAATTTGGCAACATATCAATTTAGAATGTACATACCTTCTTATGAGGCAATTCCACTGCTATAAATTTTTCTGAAACACAGTTTCACATTTATACAAGCACACAAATTTTTCATTTATAATAGCAAACACTTAAGAAGGAAGGTGTGCCTATATACTGACACAGAGTGTGCCCGCAATACCCTAAGTTAAATTTGTAAAACTCAAGTTAAAGAAAAATCTCTCTCAAGATCCCATTACTCTATTTTTTTTTTTTT
>PITA01031880.1:0-14624 GCA_004023965.1 Spilogale gracilis
ATAATGAAAAACAGTAACTTTATTTTCTTAGGATTGTTTTATGAAAATTCAGGTGAATTTTGACTATCAGTCTTGGCACATTTATATTTTAAAACACAGGGAGGGTGCCTGGGTGGCTCAGCCAATAAGTGTCTGTCTTGGGCTCCTGTCCTGATTCCAGCGTCCGGGACGCAGCCCCCTATCATGCTGCTCACTCACCAACTCCTCCCCCTACCCGCCCCCCCCGTGTGTTCCCTCTCATAAATAAAATCTTTTTAAAAATAAATAAAAAATACTGGGGGGAAAACAAACAAAAACTCTGAAAGGTGAAACATCAGCCAAATTCCATTACTTAAAGGATGATAAAATTAGAAAATATGAAGTAGCCTCCCACCACTTGGCAAGACCTCAGCCCCACACTGCGGAGCCCTCCGAGCCCCTCCCCGCTTGGGAGGAATAAACTGGTTATCTCAAACCTGTTTGCAGCCACACTAATAAGCCAGGCCACCTCCCCCAACTGAGGCTCCTTCTATCTTAAACAGTTCGGTTGATCTCAGTAACTGACCGCTTGGGCACTTGTCCATAGCCCCCTGCCCCCAGCTTTCAATTCCCGCAATTACGTTTTAAATCCAGCAGTAAAGAGTGAGCTCATAAAACCCTAAGCCCGCACCCTGGACCCCAACAAAAGCAGAACCGCAGGCCTGTGAGCCTGCCTTCCACACTCAGGCTCTCCCTCCCTCCCTCCCGGAGACCTTGCAGCATGGCCCCAGGTGTGTTATGTGATTTCCTGGTCCTGAAGCCTCCCCCTCCCCTGCCCCACAGGTTCCCGACGGGTATTGCTAAAGGGGTATCGGGCAGTCATGGCGAGAACCGCAAGGGCTGGTCCCGCCACAAGGCTGGGTATTGATAAGCTCTGACCCACACACAGGACAACTGGCGAAGTTGGCAGGATTGCATGGTTGCCCTTGGAACTGACTGAGGGGACTGTCTTCACCCGCAGCTGGCTTCCTAACCGCCTGACGCGCTCAGGTGGGTAGCACCATCTGGAGAGCTCGCACCACTCGCTGGCTATAGTTCATGCTATTCTGGTTGTTGCAAATTGCCTCTGTCATGTGTTGCCTTCGGGATCCAACCCCAGAAGGTCACAGCGGCTGTAATTCTCCCTAGAGCAGCGTGATCAAGGCCATGGGGTCTACTGAGATGATCAGACCACTCATTATGAAGGCCTTAATTGACTATTAATGTGTGTGACGGTGCTCCAACTGGAAAACAGTGGTGGCACCAAAAGGAAAATACGACAAAGGCCGTGGTCTCTGGGCCACCAGAGTGGCCCAGAGTGAGGACTCAACTCTTGTCATTCTTCATCCCCTGATGTGGGTCCTGTTCCTGGTGTGGTCTTGTGAAAACAGCAGCAGACAAGTGTAGGTGTCCCGAAGAGGTGATGCCATCACTTCCTAAGAAGCCTGAGGAGGCACACCCTCTCCTTGAGCAATGCAAACCCCGTAGAAGCTTCTGGGCTATTGCTCAGTGCCCTGCATACCAATATGCCAAAACTCGTACACCACTCCAGGGGCCCGGGGCTTTTCCCAAAGGCCATGTCCATAGCATGCCAGTGGAGCCCTAGCCTAACTCCAGGGAAGTCTGTTGGAACACCCTGGAAAGGAAAGCGGCCACCTACAAAGATGGCTCCCAGGGACATCATCCAGATTTTTCTGGCATCCCTGCTACCAAGAGACAAACCGATGGGGTTCTCAAGGTCTCTGGGGAGAGGACAGAGGGAAAGGGAAGGCAGGGGCCCCCAGAGCCACAAATACTCATACCCTCTCTTCCCTTGGATATTTATTGCCTGGTGCCATGCCACACTGTGTCACTGCCAGCGGGAACAGCAAACAGTAAGATGAGGCCCATCTCCTGTGCAAATTTGACATGGTCCCATGGGCTGCTCATATCTGTGATCCTAGCGAGTGGCCCAAACCCTCAAGAGACCCCATTTGACCCTGAGTCCAGAGAATTACTCTTCACAGAGCATTCCCCTTAATTACAGGGTGACATTGCTATATTTTAATTGGGAAAAATTGCACTGTGAGGAAATGTTATGTTTGTAGGAAGAGATGTGTTCATAAGTTTGATGATCCAAAAGATACTGTGTAACAGTTCACAATGGCATACTTCTTAGCTTGCACTAGAAATTAAGTTTTCTAAGGATTAAGAATTTAATTAATATATGCCAATTAAGGGGCACCTGGGTGGCTCAGTTGGTTAAGCCACCGCCTTCAGCTCAGGTCATGATCCTGGAGACCCGGGATCGGGTCCCACATCGGGGCTCCCAGCTCGGCGGAGAGTCTGCTTCTCCCTCTAACCTTCTCCCTTCTCATGCTCTCTCTCACTCTCTCCCTCTCTCGCTCAAATAAATAAATAAAATCTTTAAAAAATATATATGTCATTTAAGCTACTAGAAATAATAAGGAAAAAGAAAGTAATTTTGTCCTATTTTTTTAAAAGATTTTATTTATTTGACAGACAGAAACACAGCCAGAGAGGGAACACAAGCAGGGGGGTTGAGAGAGGGAGAAGCAGGCTTCCCGCCGAGCAGGGAACCCGATGTGGGACTCGATCGCGGGTCTCTGGGATCATGACCTGAGCCGAAGGCAGTCGCTTAACCAGCTGAGCCACCCAGGCGCCCATTTTGTCCTATTTTTAAGCAACCTCTACATCCAACATGGGGCTTGAACTCACAATCCCAAGATCAAGAATCACAAGCTCCATCAACTGAGCCAGCCAGTTGTCCCCAAAGTAATTTTGTCCTAAAGTAAAACTGACTGGGGTGCCTGGGGGGCTCAGTCATTAAGTGCCTGCCTTCAGCTCAGGTCATGATCCTGGGGTCCTAGGATCGAGCCCAGGAGCTCCCTGCTCAGCGGGAAGCCTGCTTCTCCCTCTCCTACTCTTCCTGCTTGCGTTCCCTCTCTCACTGATTCTGTCAAATAAATAAAATCTGTAAAAAAAAAATAATAATAAGTAAAGCTGATTATCCCAGAACGAGAAAGGGAAAAATAACAAACTATGTACACAGAAAGTTGAAGAAGAGGGCACCTGGGTGGCTCAGTCGTTAAGTGTCTGTCTTCACCTCAGGTCATGATCCTGGAGTCCTGGATGAGTCAGGCATCGGCTCCCTGTTCTGCGGGAAGCCTGCTTCTCCCTCTCTCACTCCCCCAATCTCTCTTGCTCTCTCAACTTTTTTTTTTTAAGATTTTATTTATTTGACAGAGAGAAATACAGCCAGAGAGGGAACACAAGCAGGGGGAGTGGGAGAGGGAGAAGCAGGGAGCCTGGTGAGGGGCTTGATCTCAGGACTCTGGGGTCATGACCTAAGTTGAAGCTAGACAGTTAAGGACTAAGCCACCCAGGCGCCCCCAAGAAAGAGTTGAGACAACTTTGATGCAAAACAGTTTTATTAGAGCACTGGGACAGGACTTATGGGCAGAAAGCTGCTGCAGCGGGTTGGTGAGGGGTGGCTGATACATACTTGGGAGTTGGGGGACACAAGGGAAAGGGAGGTTTCCAAAAAGTATTTCTGTGTTGAAGAGGGGGAGGCCCGGCCCTTGTCAAATTGAAGGTGTTTTTTTCCCCCTCTGGAGAGGTTTATTAACATTAAAACATTTGGGAGTTTCCTTCTGGAGGTCAGGTTACTGATAAGAAAGTTTTTTTCTTTTTTAAGTCACTAAGACAATTGTAAACTGAGGGAGAGGCCTGTCCTGGCTGGACTATAATCTAGGCAGCCGTGGGTTTTCCTTCCCTTTAGCTTTAGGGCAGCTTAGGGCAGCCCGAGTGCCTGAGGACTGTCACCAGGATCCCACCTGGGAGCTAGAGGACAGGGTCTGCAGGCTACCGGCCTGCCCCTCGCCTTCCGCTTGCCTCCTGCTCCCTCAGCAAGACCATCCCCTCGAGGCTGCGTCCCCCCATTCTTGCTGGGAGCCGTAAATTGGGAGGGTGTCAGGATTACAAGCAGCTAGATGAAACTGCCTAGTGAACAGGGAGAGAGGCGGCAGGGGGCCACTGTTGGGTGACCCCAGGTGATCCAGGGAGCAGAGGAGAGGGGCCCATGGGCCAGGCCTCCGGCTACAAGCCATGGGAGGCAGTAGGAGGGCGCAGAACGGAGGGGAACAGGCTGGCAGCCACTGGGATTTCTCAGAGGCCAGTTTCCCCACATAGGTCAGGGGACAGGAAGCTGACCCCCAGGAGAAGTGGTCACCAACCCCAGGCAGGACAGGCAGACCTCCCTCCTCTTGGGCTCCTGCCTTCTGCCACTACTGCCCCCCATGCCCCCAGGGTGGGGTGGGTAGAGAGCAGCCTGTGGTGGCCCCTGGTGTATTAGGGCCTGGGGCTGTGAGTTAGTAGGTCCCCCCCCCCCCCACAGAGAGTCCTGAGGGGGATATGAACACCCCCCAGGCCTGCGGAAATGACTCCTAAGCTAGAGGCCAAGCGGGCTCTAGGTATAGGGCCTCCTATGGGGCATAGGGCCTCCACAGACATCCCCTCCCCTCCCCGAGAAGGGGCCTAGAGCAGCCACACCGGCTCCAGGACTGTCAGACCCCATCTCCGGTCCAGGTGAGCCCTTCAGGCTATAAGGCTGACACCTGGCTTTGGCATTGGGGAACTCCCTGGGGTCCGGGAGATTTGGAGTAAGTAGGAAGGAAGACAGTGTGGGGTGTGCTCCCCATCCCCTCTGACATGCCCAAGGTGGCTGTCACCATGGTGGAACCCAAGAGGCCCCCCTCATGCTCAGCCAGGCCTGGCCATGCCCTGCCCCTAGCTCGGGTTGGGACCCAGGACCCTGGTCATTTCCCCTGTTGACCAGGCGCACCCAGGATAGCCAAACCAGGGGCCCGTGGGGAGGGGCACCGCTTCCCCCTAGGCCAAGCCCCCAGGACCCCCGGGATGGGGAATTCCTAGCGACAGGCCAGGTGTTCTCAGGCGACCCCTTGGCTCCCAAGCCCTGCTCAAGGGGCCCAGGCCTGGCCAGAGTCGTGCCAGGGGAGTCCGAGGGCCCCCGCAGCCAGAGCCTAGAGTCCCCGCGGCAGCAGCCCCGCTCACCCTGCGGGAAGGAGGGTTCAGAATGGCCAACTCCCCGCCCTGGGGCAGCCAGCGGGTCACTGTGGAGAGTGGAGCCCGTTCTTCCCACTGGGTGGGGTGGGACAGGCTTTCTCAGGGGTCCCTGTCTCTTCTCCACTTCCTGCCCCCATCAGCCTTGGGAGTCTGAGCCCCACAGTCCCTCCCCGTCTCCATCCTGTATGGTCATCCTAGGGTCACTGTGCCCCTGCCACGGGGTCTGCAGGGCAGTGCACTGTTTCTTGCTGTGGGCCCCGCTGTTGCAGAGACCACCGGCCCCTGGAGTAGGTCAGAGCAGGCCTGGGACTAGCTTGGGGCGGCCCCAAGCTGGCTGGGGTAGGGTGGGGTGCACGTGACTTACAGGAAGGACAAGGGATGGCTCTGGGGAGGTGTGGGTCCCATCAGGAGAAGATGGGGGACCCCTCCATTGGCCTGAGGCCCAGCAGCCCCTCCCAACAGGCCACGCCACCCTCCTCCCTAGTGAGTGTGGGCCCTGACTGCCCTTCTCATCTTGCAGATGAAATGTGTTGCCAGGAACTCTCGCTAAGCCCCCCAGCCCCCCGGGCAAGGGGAGGGCCCCCTTCCTCCGCAGGAATGTTGGACAGCAGCTCCGCGTTTTCTACATTTCAGGTATGAACAAAGTCAGCTCTGGAGCAAAAACAAAATCCATTGAAAACACATTTGTGGGGTGCTCCCTGTATGTTTTGCCTCCTTTCCAGAGCCGGGCTCAGACACCCAGAGACCAGCAGCTCCTGAGCCGCCTGGGAGGCCTGGGGCCTCAGACCCTCGGGGCCCTCCTGGGACCTCCACCAAATCAGGGCCTGAAAAAGGAAAAGTCTGTTGTTTTCATACACCAGCACTTCCAACAGCAGACGTGAGGGATCTTCCTCCCTGAGCAGTCCTCCAGTTCCTGCACACAGCGAGGGGAATTCCTCCGATTCAGCCCTCCTCAGACACCGGCAGGAGGTCTCCCAGACCCCACGGGGTAAGGGCTCAGCCCCACTGGCCCCCGGGCTTCAGCTGCCACTCTCAGACAGTGCGACCCCAGATTACCCACAAGCTGCTGTTCCCCTTAGCTGTAGGTGTGGATGCAGACCAGGGTTCCCAGAAGCCCTCCTTGGGTCCCCTAATCTGCCACAAGGGCTCCAGGAACCCAGGAAAACAGTTCGCTTGCTGGATGTAACTTGGGAAACAGCAGATGGGGGAGATGTAGGTGAGGGGATGGGGGGAGGGAGAACTCCTTTCTGGGTGCGCCACGCTCCCAGCGGCTCCCCGTGTTCACCCACCCAAACCCCTGGTTCACAGGTTCATACGGAGTCTTATCCCATGGGCTGGATCCACCATTATCTCAGCCCCCACCCTCCCCCCAGAGGAGGGTCCCCAGTTTCTAGTGGAGCTCGGCTTTTTTGGTGATCAGCCCTCATCCTGGAGCTCTCCAGGGGCCCACCCAGAGCGCCCACATCAGAACAAAAGACAGTCGCCCCCCCCCCCAGGAAATTCTGAGGGATTTAGGGGCCATATGTCAGGGTCTACGGTCAGAGACCAAATATTGGGGGGCCTGGGTGGCTCAGTCGTTAAGTGTCTGCCTCCGGCTCAGGTTGTGATCCCAGGGTCCTGGGATCAGGCCTCACGTCAGACTCCAAGCCTGTTTTCTCCCCCTCCCCCTCCCCCTGTTTGTGTTCCCTCTCTGCCTCTGTCTCTCTTTGTTGAATAAACAAACAAATAAATAAATAAATAAATAAATAAATAAATAAATAAATAAAATCTTTAAAAAAACACGAATATTGGAACCAAAGGTGCTCCTAGCACGCCTGTCACTCGGGAACTCGCAGGGGCTTGGGGAGCTCTGCTCTGGGCACTGCAGGAGACACCGAGTACCTGTTTCTCATGATGTCACGGGGTCTCATAGCCCTGGAACCGCTCCACCTGGAAAATGAGCCTGTTCCCTAAGTGGGGTCCTTGGGATTTCCCCTTCCTGCTGCCCTGGACCTGAAAGGGGGTCTTGGGGCACCCAGCACAGACGGGCACCAGGCACTGTCAGCTCTTCTCCAGACTTTTGTTGTCTCCCTCAGTTTCAGTTGCTAAGACGCCCCCGTCCTCCGCCACCCCAGCCCACAGCTGGCTTCAGGGTGAGACCCATTCCCTGCAGATGTGGCCCTCCAGGGCCGGGCAGGGGGACCTCCAGCCCTAGGGCCTCGGAGCTCTCCGCCGCTCTGCCCCTCTGCCACATCAGTTGTGTCTGACAGAGAGTCAAGGTGGAGAAGGAGGCCCCGATTAGAGGCTGTGGACCTGGCGAAGCTGGGGGGGCAGCCGACCAGATGGGGTGTCGTGTGCGCCCGGATCGGGAAGCACAGCGGGATCGATCTGGTCGTGAGCTGGACGTGGGGACAGAGAAGAGACACCTCTGTTGCTGGCTAAGTCCTGACCATCGCGCAGAGAGCTGCGGAGCCCTTGCTTCGGCTTCGGGGCCCATTGTTGCAGGGACGGGGGCAGACAGGTCATAGGGCCTGGCCACTGTCCCTTCTGACCGTCCTCCCCTCCAAAGCCAGCTGTCCCTGCGCCCACCCAATCACAACAGCCCACAGTTTCGTGGCCTGCTGCTGTCCTCCCACAGCCCAGGGCAAGGCCACGCATGCCGCGGGGGCTCTGGGGACCGGTGCGGTGACGCGGGACAGAGCGCTACCACATCAGCCCCGGCTCCGGTGCCGGCAGTGAGGCCCCGTGGGTTTTAGAACACTTGACTCCCCTAAGCCTGGAAACCAGAAGAACTGCATTGGCTCGACGTCCAAAGCAGAAACCCAGAAACGGCCTCGGGTGGGGCCAGGGTCAGCTCCGGAAGGAGCCAGAGGTGGAGTGTCTACAGCCGAGAGTGGGGGGGTCCCTGCGGGCAGGGTGGGGGCGGCGGGAGGGACAGGGGGTGGGGGCAGAGGCCGGCCCACGCCCGCCCCGGGGCGGAGGCTGGGGGACCTGGGGAGAGAGATGCGCGGCACCCAGCCAGCCCTGTCATGGGGTCTCCTTGAACTCGTCTTTCTGGGTTTGTTTCGTGGAGATGCTCTTTCACAACCCGCATCCCTCCCGGGACCCGAGGAGGCTGAGGCGCCTGTGCTGACTTTGGGGATGGCCTGCCCAGGTCCGCTCCCGCATCATGCCCCCACCCATCCCACTGCCTCACAGGCACTGCCCTGCTGGCTTCCCCGGGGGCCCTCTGCACTCCCCAGAGGTGCACCCACACTGAATGATCAGCTGTGGCAACTCTGAGGCTACAGGGCACCCCAAGGGCCACACAGGAGCCTACGCAAGTAGCCGTGGGACCAAAGGGCATGCTTAGGCCTCCATGGGAGCCCAGCGGCAGCACCGGCTGTCCACCACCCAGTCTAGCTGGAAACAAGCAGGCAGGGGACCTGGCTGCTTCAGGAAAGCAGTAAGGGCCCCACTAGTTCAGATCCCAGTTCTGCGCCTTACTGTGTGACCTCGGGCAAGCTGCTTAACCTGTCTGGGCCTATCGGTACTATGGGAATCACGACACAGCTCCTTCAAGGGCTGGCGGGAAGATGAAATGAGGTACTACTTCTGCCTTAGCATAGAATAAGAAATCTGGGGGCGCCTGGGTGGCTCAGTTGGTTAAGCGTCTGCCTTCGGCTCAGGTCATGATCCCGGAGACCGGGGATCGAGTCCCACATTGGGCTCCCTGCTCGGCGGGAAGCCTGCTTCTCCCTCTCTCACTCCCCCTGCTTGTGTTCCCCCTCTGGCTGTGTTTCTCTCTGTGAAATAAATTTAAAAAAAAAAATCTTAAAAAAAAAAAATCTGTAGAAAGCAAGCAGTTCCTGTCTCCCCTGCCCTGCCCACGCCGTCATCATGGAGCTAGAGTGGCACCATCTCCTTCCATCCCAGAACCTATGCTCTGGGAAGATAGAGATTTCCTACTATTTGGTTCCCTTTCCTTTCTTCAGTGCCTGACCCAAGGCAGGTGCTCCATGAACACAATGAATGAAGTTAGATTACTTACCTATTGCTGCCATTAACAAACTACCGCAAAATTAGCAGCTTTACAGAACACACACATTTATTACCTTGCAGTTCTCTGTCTAAGGGGCGGGGGGCACGGGGAACGATTTTCTGTTTGGGTGGGAACATTTTGCAAATAGACCGCGGTGATGGTTGAACCGCACTGGGAATGTTACTGGCACCACCGAATCATACACTCGAGCGTGGTTAAAATGGCAAAAGGACTCTGCTTTGGGTGTAGGTCGTAGCAGTTTAACAAAGAGAAGGAATCATCATCTAGTCAACATTTCACAGAGAAATTTACAAAACACACTGGTAAGGAAAGGCCGTTTCCTGTCCCATCATCCGCGGTTATAGACCTCACTTCCAATGGGCTGCTCCTTGTTCCTCCTGGTTCAAGGTACACATGAATTGAAGTAGGTGTGGTGGTCCCCCTGGGGCTGCTGTCACAAATCAGGACAAACTGTGCGGCTTAAACAACAACATCCTATTCTCTCTCAGTTCTTGAGTTCAAACCAAAATCAGGGCATCCCTCTGAAGGCTCTGGGGGAGGCTCCTTCCTCGCCTCATCCAGATGCTGGTGGCTCCTGGTGTCCCCTCGGCCTGCAGGTGCACTGCACCATCTCCCCCAGCATGGCCCCACAGCCCCCGTCTTCCTCTCCTCCCTCAAGACGTCATTCATTGGATTTAGGGCTGCAGTACATCTGTGATGATTTCATCCTGAAGTCCTTAACTGTTCACATATATCATGTGTCGTGACTCTATTTCCAAATACTGTCAAGTTCACAGCTACTGGGGTGGGGGGGGATACTGAGACCTGAATATCTTTTGGGAGGATATAATTGTACACTTTTTTATACACAAAGGAGATCAACTATAAGTGTGTGTGTGTGTGTGTGTGTGTGTGTGTGTGTGTGTATTTTAAAGCTTTTATCCATTTGGAGAAACACAGCTAGAGAGGGAACACAAGCAGAGGGAGTGAGAGAGGGAGAAGCAGGCTTCCCATCAAGCAGGGAGCCTGATGTGGGGCTCGATCCCGGGACTCTGGGACCATGACCCAAGCTGAAGGCAGATGCCCAACGACTGAGCCACCCAGACGCCCCTAGTGTATATATTTTTATGATAAAGTATGGAGAAGAAATATCTTCCTAACCATAAAGTAGAATTTTTTAAACTTTCTATTTTGAGATAATCTTAGACTTACAGAAAAGTTACAAAAAGATTCCCCATATAGCCTTCACCCAGTTTTTCCCAACATTACAGTCTAACATAGCCAATGTAATTAACTGTAGGAATTAACAGTGATACAATCCCTTTAACTAAACTTTTTTTTAAAGATTTTATTGAGAGAGAGAGAGAGAGAGCAGGAGTGTGCAAGTGAGTGAGTGAGGGGCAGAGAAAGAGGGAAAAGCAGACTCCCTGCTGAGTGGGGAGCACAACATGGGGCTTGATCCCAGGACCCCAAGATCATGGCCCAAGCCCAAGTCAGACGCTTAATCGACTGAGCCACCCTTTAACTAAATTTCTACACTCTCAAACGTAACTGAAATTTTGCCGGGTTTTCCATTAATGTCCTTTTCTGGTCCAGGACCGAACCCATATTTCCAAGGCATTTATTTGTTCTGTCTTCTTTGCCTCCCCTAATCCATCACAACCACTAGAATATGTTTACACACATTAGTACTTTTTTTTAAAGATTTTATTTACTTATTTGACAGAGAGAATCACAGCCAGAGAGGGAACACAAGAAGGGGGAGTGAGTGAGGGAGAAGCAGGCCTCCCGCCAAGCAGGGAGCCCGACGCGGGGCTCAGTCCCAGAACTCGATCCCGGGACTCTGGGATCATGACCTGAGCCGAAGGCAGATGCCCAACGACTGAGCCACCCAGGCGCCCCTACACACATTAGTAATTTAAATCATATGTGTATTAAATTGCATGACTCAAAATTTTCATCAGTCCTACTTGATTTGAAAAATATGAACCAGGAAATGGAATGATGTGTGGCCTCGCCTGCTAGCTTGCAGTCAACAATAGCTTGGCTTAAATTTCAAGCTATTAAAAAAAAAAGATTCAAGCTATATTTATCCCCAGATTGAAACTGAACACTGTAGGAATGAGAACCGTCTCATGTGGATGTGTGCGCCTGAACTTAAGGCCCATTGGTAATTCAATTCCGCCGGCACACCAGCTGGAGTACACAAGCCCTTTCTTGCCTATGGAAAGAGGATGACTTTTTCTTTTTCTTTTTTTTTAAGATTTTAATTATTTATTTAACAGAGACAGACACACCGAGAAAGGGAACACAAGCAGGGGGAATGGGAGAGGGAGAAGCAAGCCTCCCACCAGGGAGCCCAATATGGGACTCGATCCCGGGACCCTGGGATCATGACCTGAGCTCAAGGCAGACGCTTAATGGCTGAGACACCCAGGCGCCCCAAGGATCACTTTTTCAACACATGTAAAAACATCTGATTGAAAACCACACAGGGCGCCTGGGTGGCTCAGTGGGTTAAAGCCTCCGCCTTCGGCTCAGGTCATGATCTCAGGGTCCTGGGATTGAGGCCGGCATCAGGCTCTCTGTTCAGCAGGGAGCCTGCTTCCTCCTCTTTCTCTGCCTGCCTCTCTGCCTACTTGTGATCTCTCTCTGTCAAATTAAATAAAATCTTAAAAAAAAACAACCCGCACATAGAATAGCCAGTGCCCCTGAGTGCAATGAGGTCAGGATCAATACGAAATAAATCACCGAACTTTGTAAGTATTGTTTAGATAATTAGTGATTTTAGCATGAAATGGATAGTGAAAATATGCAGAAAATGCACATCTAAAATCAAGGAACAAAAGGTATTTTAGTTTCACTGTTTAGAATTTAAAATCTAATTGTGTAAAATAATTGAGGGGCGCCTGGCTGGTTTAGTCTGTAGAGCATTCAACTCTTGATCTCCAGTTTGTGGGTTTAAGCCCCATGTTGGGTACACAGATAACTGAAAAATAAAATCCTTAAAAAAAATCTTGGGGCTCCTGGGTGGCTCAGTGGGTTCAGCGTCTGCCTTTGGCTCAGGTCATGATCTCACGGTCCTGGGATTCAGCCCCACATAGGGCTCTCTGCTCAGCGGGGAGCCTGCTGCCCCCTCTCTGCCTGCCTCTCTGCCTACCTGTGATCTATCTCTCTGTCAAATAAATAAATAAAATCTTTTTTAAAATCTTAAGCAAGTAATATATAAATGAAATTGTGGATGCACAAAACATTTTTTTTAGCTAGATAAACCTAGGTTTGTTTCCCTGGTTTATTTCCTGACTGCCTATCATTAGCTCTCTTACCATGATCAGCTTAATTCAAATTCTCCTAGACTCCATCTGCTTACACATAAAATAGGCTAATAATAACAACCTCATAGGATACCCACGGGATTAAAAAGAGATGCATTTACATAAGGCATATTAGATGTTAGCATTTATTGAGCACTGTTTTGTGCCAGACGTGTGCTAAACTATTTATAGGAATCTTCCTGAATCCTCATAATAGCCCTTCTTAAAGTCAACAGAATTCCAATTTTTTTTAAAGAAATTAGTGCGGGGCGCCTGGGTGGCTCAGTAGGTTGAGCGACTGCCTTCGGCTCAGGTCATGATCTCAGAGTCTGGGATCCAGCCCCATATCGGGCCCCCTGCTGGTCAGGAAGCCTCCTTCTCTCTTTTGTACTCCCCCTGCTTGTGTTCCCTCTCTAGCTGTGTTTCTCTCTGTCAAATAAAGAAATACAATCTTTAAAAAAAAGAAAGAAAAATAAGTTAAGGCTCATACAGATTAGTTCCTGCCTACAATGTCCACAGTAGCCAAACTAATGAAAGAACCTAGATGTCCATCAACAGATGAATGGATAAAGAAGATGTGGCATATATATACAATGGGATATTACTCAGCCATCCAAAAAAGAAAAATCTTGACATTTTCAATGATGTGGATGAATCTAGAGGTTTATTATGCTAAGTGAAATTACTCAGAGAAAGACTAATACCAATGATTTCACTCATATGTGTAATTTAAAAAGCAAAACAGGATTATAGGGGAAGAGAGGGAGACAAACTGTGAAAGACTAAGTCTAGGAAACAAACAGCTTTGCTGGAGGGGAGGGTCGTGAGGGGAGGGAGTAACTGGGTGATGGAATGAGCACTAGATGTTATATGCAACTGATGAATTACTATACCTCGGAAACTAGTATGTTAGTTAATTTAAATAAAAAATAGAGATTTTAATCACATGCCATAAAATTCACCATTATAGCTTCAATGGGGTTTTTTTCTTTTAAAGATGTTATTTATTTGACAGAGAAAGAGAAAGCACAAGCAGGGGGAGTGGCACAAGCAGGGGGAGTGGTAGGCAGAGGGAGAGGGAGAAGCAGGCTCCCCAGTGAGCAGGGAGCCCAACACAGGGCTTGATCCCAGGACCCTGGGGTCATGACCAAGCAGAACAGAAGGCAGACACTTAACAGACTGAGCCACCCAGGTGCCCCTTATTTTAAGATTTTATTTATTTGAGAGAGAGAGAGAGAGAGAGAGAGAGAGAAAGAGCACGAGATGGGGGAGGATCAGAGGGAGAAGCTGACTCCCCTGAGCTGGGAGCCAGAGGCCTACGGACCCTGGGACTCTGGGATCCTGACCTGGGCTGAAGGTTGTCCCTCAGCTAACTGGGCTACCCAGACACCCGGCCAAGGTTTAGCTTGGTTTGTTTTGTTTTAATTTATTTAGGTAATCTCTACCCCCAACCGTGCAGTCAGCCAGCTGCCCCGGAGTCCGAGGTTTTCAGTGTACTCTCAAGGCTGTGCAACCGTCACCATTATTTAATTCCCAGACATTTTCATCCCACCAGAATGGAAGTGCACGCCCGTCAACAGCCCGTGATGGCCTTCAAACCTCCCCCAGCCCCCCGGCCAACACTAATACACTTTCTGTCTAGATGGATTCTCCCAGTGTGGACATTTTATGTCAGTGAAATCAGGCAGTATTTGTCCTTTGCTAAATAACACCGCATTGTGGCCACAGACATTTGTTCATTCATAGCTTGATGAACACGAGTCACTTCACATGTGCTTTCCTGTGATTTATAAATAATTCAAAAAGCCTGATGGCTAAATCCATGTCACTTCGGGGTAGGTCAGGTAGCGACACTGCAATGAAAAGTCGGACGCCTAAACAGTAGGCCTTCTAATTACTCAGAATCGGGGTGCGGGTGACGACCTCGCGACCTCCAAACCCCGGGCCACGGCCGCCGGCAATTCGCAGGGGGCGCGCGCGGCTTGCAGGCCGCGGTCCCGGAGGGCCCCCCCCCCCGCCCGAGCGGAACGCGCGCGCGGCTTCCCACCCGCCTTCCGCCGCGCTGAGCGGACGCGCTCCCTTCCGACGGTTCCTCCGTAACCACCTGCGGCGCCCCACCCCCTCGGCCGCATCTGCCCGTCGCACGCACCACGTGTAACAGCCCACGCAACTCGTTCTTTGTTCCCAGTGCTCCTCGCAGGTCCCCCCGACAGAAGCTCTAGCGCACC
>PITA01031881.1:0-14517 GCA_004023965.1 Spilogale gracilis
ATAGTAAGTGCCTAATTATTGTTGAAAACCAGGGGAAATACAAAATGTATTTACTGAATGTGTAATCTGTGTACTGCTCACACTACCATTTCCCATGGCAGGTGTTGTGTTGGGTTATTTAATCATGGCGCTTTAGTAGTAAGGAGCAATTTCAGGGGACAATTTGCTTCGTGAAAGGCTTATAAAATATAGGTGGTTATTTTTCAAAGGAAACCTGCTGCATGAAAACCCAAATTTTACAAAATGGGGAACTTAGAGGGTGATCAATGACATAATAAATTATTCTTTTCTTTAAAAACAGTAGCCATGGGGTTTCTTGAAATAACACACTTCTCTGGGGTAGTTCAAATTTGGTAGGAAGGGGCTCCTTACAGCTTTGGCTGCTAGCTGGCTGTGCCCCAGGCAGGCCTGTACATCTCTCTTCAGCCATAGCTGTCTCTGGTGAAACACGGATTACAACCATGAGATTAATTATGTTGAAGATTTAATGAGATAAATTGTGCAAATGAGACCAACACAGTGCCTGCCATGTACAGTTACTCCATACATGGTTTTTGAATGTGCCAATTTGGAATATTTCTTATAAGGCAAATGGGTTTGCTTCCCTTGGGGCCTTTTATTTATTTTGTGGATCGATGCATATTTTGTTGTTTTCTTGGGTTTACAGATGATTTTTGTGGTGTTAAGAATGAAAACCCCACTTTGTACAGTTCAGTGACAGTATCTTTTATGAGCTGTTTTAATAACGTTTCATGAATCCGTTTATTAAAAATCAACTCCAAATGTCATACTTTCCAATAACTAGATATAATTATTTTTGATGGGGAATGTCTAGTTTTTAAGATGTGTCTCTGCAAAATGGATCACACCCCCATGTATACTTAGTATATTCTGTGTGTTCTCAGATTGTCCACATAAGTCTCTTGGACTAGACACTCAGTTCTCAATAAATGTGTGTCAAATTGACCATGAATTCTGCTTAGCTCATGGTGGAAATTTCTTTATTTCTTTTTTTTATTATTGTTTCTCTCCTTACTCTATACCATCTCCCTAAGTGGTTCTTGAACCAACCCCCTGGCTTGGATTATTGGCTACATGGGAACAAATCTCACATTTGTGTTTCTAGCTCAGACTTCTGTTCTGACCTTCAGAATGAATATGTCCCCTTGTATCTCAAAGGGACTTTGAATTGAACATGCCCTCAACTGAACTCCTCTTCAGTCCCAGACAAGTTTCTTCCCTGTCTTGCTCTTCTCAGTGAAGTCGCTACTGTCCACTCAGTTGCCCAGCCAGAAACCTGGGAGATGCCCCTGACACCTCCTCTTTTCTTACCTCCCATATCCAGATAAGGCCTCCAGATTCTGTCCATTTTCTTCACCCACTTCATCGTCTGGATCCATTGCCCCAGCTCAAGTCATCATTATCTCACACCTATACTTCTTTCTTTCTTTTTAACATCTGGGGCAAATCTCAGTTTAATGTTTTTTTTTAAGATTTTATTTATTTATTTGACAGAGAGAAACACAGCCAGAGAGGGAACACAAGCAGAGGGACTGAGAGAGGGAGAAGCAGGCTTCCCGCCGAGCAGGGAGCCCGATGTGGGGCTTGATCCTGGGTCTCCGGGATCATAACCTGAGCCGAAGGCAGTCGCCCAACCAACTGAGCCACCCAGGCGCCCCACAGTTTAATGTTTTTTAATGGAAACTTGCAAGCACTCAGAAAGATAGAATGGTAAATGAACACCCATACATAGATCACTAGATTTAACTATTCTTTATCTTTTGCATATTTGCTTCATCTGTATCATAAAGTGTTTTAAGGTGAAAAACTACCATAAACTATATCCCAGTATCAGTCTGTAAAAGTGAGTTATTTTCCTCCATAATGGCAACAGCATTATCACATCTAACAAATGACCAATAATTTCATAATAACATCTAACACTCACTTCATATTCAAGTTTTCTCAGTTGTCCTCAAAACATCTTTGAAGGGGTGTCTGGGTGACTCAGTCAGTTGAGCATCCAATTCTTGATTTATGCTCGGGTCATGATCTCAGGGACGTGAGGTTGAGCCCTGCATCTGGGCTCCATGGACAGTGGGGACTTTGCTACAGATTCTCCTTCTCCCTCTGCCCACCCTGCCACTTGTGCATTCTCTCTCTCTCTCTTTCTCTCTCTCTCTCAGGTGGATGGATAAATCTTTAAAAAAAAATCATTGAAATGTGATCAAACCAGGAAGATCCCATCAAGGACCATGTGTTGGATTTGTAATTTATTTCAATCTAGAATGATAGCCTCCCCCAAGCATCCCCACTTTTAAAAAAACTGATTTTTTAATAGAGCTAGCTGATTGTCCTCTAAAAGATCTCACTTCTCTGGATTTTAATGATTGCTGCCTCACGGCAGTGTTTAACTTGTTCCTCTGTCCTTAACATTCTCTATAAACTGAGATTTAGATCTAGATCTAAGACTTCTTTGGATTCAGATTAAGTATTTTAGGCAAGAATCCCTGTTATGGACTGAATTATGTCCATCAGAGTTTCCATGTGGCAGCCCTAACCTCCAGTGCCTCAGAATGTGACTGTATTTGGAAATAGGACCTTTAAAGAGGTAAGTGAAAATGAGATCGTTAGGGTGGGCCCTAATGCAATCTGACTGGTGTTCCTGTAAGAAGAGAAGATTAAGGCCTACAGAGGGAGAGAGCGAGTTGCTGGAGGTGCGTGTGCCCAGAGGAAAGACCATCTGAGGATGCAGCAAGAAGATGGCCATCTACAAGTCAAGGAGAGAAGCCTCAGGAGAATCCAATCCTGCAGACACCTTGATCTTGGACTTCAAGCCTCCAAAGCCATGAGACAATCAACTGCCATTGCTTAAACAACCCAGTCTGTGGGGTTTTATTACGGCACCCCAACAAACCGGGGCCATCGTAATGTCTGATTGCCCCCCATTAGAGATCCTATGATTGCTGGCTTGCTGAGGTCACGTGGGGACAATGCCTTCACTATAAAGCTACACATCCGTCTCGCAAGCTGGCACCTGTGGGGCAATGCTTTGGCAACTTGCAAATATCCAGGTCCCCCCGAATGTTTCAAGCTAATGCTTTAACGTAGTTTCTGTTGATGCTCTGACTTGAATCAGTTGTTTGATTCTCACCAGGAGAGTTTCAACAGCCTTCTTATTGCTGCCCCACCTTTCGGTCCCAGTCACCACTAGCCTATACTATGCCTCTGTGTGACTTAGATAAAGAAGTTCCCTTTAAGTAGACACACCCCAGATCCTGGACTTAGAAGAGCTTGACAAGAAGAGCTCTGGCTGTATTTCAACCTCCACTTGCCCCCAAGTAAAGCCTTCTTATGCAGGAGCAGCCTACGTCCCTGTACCTGGGAGAGCCCTGCTTGCCCTGCTCCATTCCAGAATATTCTCCCCACAGCAGTCAGAGTGAAAGCCAGCAATTTAATTCCACCACTCATCTGATTCAAACCATTTCAGAGCTTTGAACTGAACTTGAAATAAAAAAAAATATTTAAGAAGTCTGTAAAGTAAGCCCAGAATGGTCTACTGTCCAACTGATCTACCACTCTGGGCCTCGTCCACTAACCTCCACCTGTGTTCGCTTTAAGTTCCTCAATGCACAAGTGTTTTCCCAGTCACGCTCCCACTTCCCCCTTCTTAAGAGAGCTTGCCACGCTGCCTCTTTCTTCACCTTTGACCAGGTTAGCAGTCCAGGTCTATCCCACTCTCACATCGCCGTGCTTTTTCTCTGTACAAAAGACGTGGAGCGACCATAGCACAACTATAATTTATTCCTGGCATCAGTCGTCTAATATTTGTTCCCTAACAAGAGGACTAGTGCCAGAAAAACAGAAACGGTGTCTATACTGTTGTCCTTTTAGCTTTAGCAACATACACTACATGCGACCCAGCCGATGCTCCTTCGGCGTTTGTTGAATGAAGTAAGGAAAGGAAGCTGCCTAGCCTAGCGTGTTGCAAGATAGACTCACAGAGGCAGATGTCACAGAGCTATTGAGAAGATTACATCAGAGAGGGCATACATCACACCTGGCACACAGTAGGTGCTTAACAGTTGTTACACAAGGCACCTCGACTCCTTATAGATTTGGTGAGGTACTTTGGGTGTATTGGGGGAACAGAGTGGGAAAGCACTGTATTAGACATCTCAGAATAATTTCCTGTTATCAACTATGGCTTACCAATATTTGTTCTTGGTTCTGTCACATCCATAAAAGGCCTTTTCTTCTGCCACCGGAAGCTTCTACTTACGCATAGACTCTCCTATTCCCTGTCCAGTTTCTGTGAGGGTAATTTATTGAAGGATCCCAGGAGCAGGCATTATGTCTGTTGGCACTCTTGTGGTTGAAATATATCATAAAAGAATAAGATTCTAGTATGTGAGTGGACATAATTTAAAAAAAATCAAAGTGGCTACGAGTCATGGGGAAAGAATCTAATTCCTATTTTAGGATAGTGTGGTAAGAATCTTCGAGATGTAGGTGGAAAGCATGTAAAAACGGATGTTCTATTCAGCCCTGTGATCATTAGAGTCTAATGGGATCTGTGCAACCTGTTGGAGAGCAGGCTTGGGGGAGTCACAGCGGCATATGACTAATCTGAAGGCCTCTGTGAGGAGCCCTGAATCAAAGTTTGCGGTCGCCAGAGCTTTGAATCCCTCCCTCCAGCCGTCCAGTGATGCCACGCTGGTGGCGTTGACCTCAGGGTCATTCTTTTCTAAACAGTTATGTTTGCCAAAGCTCCCCTGCCCTCCCCTGATTTCCCTCTGACCGGGAATGAATTCTGTCCTGAGCACGCCGGGCAGAGTCTGAGCAGGAGGCACAGTCCCACACACTGGATATTTGCGAGAAACTTGCCAAAATGTCTGAGGCTCTCGCAGGCTCTCCTTCTGGGTTTTGTTTTTCCCCTCTCTTTTGCCTCAATGGAAAGAAAAAAAGTTTTGTCAGCACTCCTGTTTCTTTTGTTGTCTCCTTTTTCTCAGAAGTCTTTTTCCGCGTTTCTCCTAATCCCAGTTATGCATGAGAGAACAGTTGTTAGGCTGTTCTGCTCGTTTTAAATCAGTGGGACTTCGTCTTTGTCCTCTTTCTTTTCTGAACACAGAAAGGTAAAAGAGGAGGAATGGGGACTGGAACTCTAGAAAGAGAAACCTATATTTATTTAGATTTCATGCTTTTTTTTTTTTTTTTAAAGGAAGCGCCTGTAACAGTGAAGGAGTCCCGGCGAACCAAAGGGAGATGTCCGTCTCCATAACCTAGAACACTTTGTTTAAGTGGTGTCAGTGGATATAACACCTCTTAACCACGCGCTTCGGATTTTGAAGATTCTTGGAATCCGCTCCATGGTTTCGCGGTGGGCGGTTTCTTTGCAATCGGTCCGGTAACTTCAGACGAGGCTTTTATGATTCAAGCGCCGCCCACCTGAGGCAGTGCCTGTCCAGGTTTTGGAATGAACTTCACCTTGAGCTGGTCTGATAGCCGCACGGGAAGGTTTTGCCGGCCACCCGAGCGCCCAAGAAGCCCAGCCCGAGTAGCTTTTTCAACTCACAGATTTGTTTGTTTGCGTGTGCCTGTGTGATTTTTCAAGAGTTCAGACATGAGACTTGAACTTAGCCTGAATACGAGAGGCTGGGTTGGTTAAAGGCCGAGGTGGCTTCCCCAACACGGGCTGGCTCCGGGTTGTCATGGTGATCGTGTAGGCCTGACTGTTTTCACAGACTCCAACGATGAAGTTTTTGAAAACTGTTTTGATTAATTTTTCCCCAGTCCAACTTCTCTCTCCCTTCAACTGTTTCCCCTTTTGTTTCACACTTGATTTATGGCAGGTCGCTGTCATTTAAATAGATGTGCATTTTGAAATTCCTCCTTTCTGTGCTAAGGCAAAGAAAAAAATAACCCATGCAAGTCATGCTCAAAGAGTTGGTTATTGTTGCTTGCTGGATTTCCACTCTCTGTGGTTGTCGAGCCTAATTCAAAGTAATTCAGGCTCCTCAGTGGGGGCAGTGCATAGCTCCACAGGAAATTATGATAGCAAAAGTCTTCCCGTCGAGCTCTGCACTTGGCACTACAAAGTGCTTCGGGCTGTGGCTACCTGAATAGGGTTGAATTAGACCAGACAACCGCATCATCCCACTTCTTAATCTATTAGAGCGATATACAAGTGGCAATTGTTGATTGCAAAAATGGGATTAAGAGGCTCTTCAAGTGAATTGATTTTCTGGTGAGAACAAAAAGAGGAAAGAGAAGCCTTCGTTTGAATCACACAGCCAGAAAGTTTCATGAATGGGTTCCACTCCAAATGTTAGAATTAAAGCAATCAGTGTTCCCCCATGGGGTATGCAGGTGAGAGAAATAAACTGCTCTGAAATGGGAAATTACACGCAAAAACCAAGTTTAAGGCAGCCACATCGTAGGACTCCCTGGAATAAAATAGCCCACTGGAAAGCTGCCTAATAATGGGACCCAGACGGATGATGTCGGTGGTTCCTCTCCGGCCCAGCCTCCTAGTTAGCGTCTGCTTCAGCCTGTGCAGCTGTCAGGTGAGCCACTGACATTTTGTCACTGTTGAGACTCCCATTTGCCGGTGATGACACTTTTCACCCTCCCAGGTCCGTCCGTAGGCCCACGGTCTCTGTTGAAAACTTTTTCCTCGAAACCAGATCGCTCTTTAAAAGTCAGTTAATGCTTAGTTTTGTCTCCCCCCCTTGAAATGTCCTTAGGTTTTGTGGTTTTTTTAATCAATCAATCAATTAATTAATTAATTAATTAATTTATGTCTCTGGATTGCTTTGGAAAATGTAACTAGAGTCTTTACTGCTTGGATTAAACTTCTGTTTCACTTTTTCCAAAGTGCCATTTAATTTGGAAGGACGTCTCTCATAGTTATTTGTCTTCCGAAGGCCAAATGGCACTGTGCACCCTCTGCCACAGGGTGATGACACAGGCCTTGAAAAGCATACACTCTGTTGATTTAAGTTCCTATGATGCTCAAAGCTGGAGTAAATGATCTCAAGCTGATTGAAAACCCATCAGGATCCTCAAAGAAAACACGTAGCGGACGCAACACACCGTCTCCCAGATTCGGCTATCAATGATACCAAGGGTCACTCGAATGTTGGTTGCTTTTTCTGGCCTATCATGCATCACAAATGTATCCAGAATGATCATTTATCTGGCGGCTTTAGCTGTCAGAAAATCCGAGGGTGTGGAGAATAGAAATGACACTGGGATGCCTGCTGGGGAAAAGAAACTGACCAGAGCAGATGGGGGAAGCCTCCGATTACCTCTGCCTTCAGGATCTGTCACACACCAACCGGCAGCAAATAATTTGGAAAGCCCGAGCCCATTGACGACACAATTGGCGACAAGCAGTTGAAATGTGTTAGAAGAGGCTCCTGTTTGGGAAGATAAACATAACTCCAAGTGACAATGAACTCTCCACAGATCTGAGACTTCTCAGAAGAAAATCCTTGTCAATGAATGTAGGAAATGAAAGTGTCCGCCTTTCCCTCACCTATCAGCCTCAGGGGTTAGGGGAGGACGTGATGATGGGGAAGGCCACCTTTGTTTACCAGCACAAAGGGGACTGTCTCTCCCATCTTCAAAGGTTGCTTCAAAGATCCTTTGGAGAAAAACAGCACAATTTAGACATTGACATTCCCTATGCATACTGATGCCTTGACTTCAAAAGCCCAGTCAACCAAGCTGGTTAGTGAGGTGTTATTTATTTTTGCCCGGGAAATGTTCCCCCCACCCTCTTGTTTTGTTTTCTTAACCTGTGGAGTCTGAAGCCAAGGCCCGCATCAGAAACAGCTTGATGGAGTTGTTACTGTGTCCTGAGTCCGGAAAGTCTGCCGAAGCTCAGGTCCCAACCCGCGGGGAGTACTGTTTTTGGCAGTAATTTCTGAAGCAAGTTTGCCCCGGGGTGGGGGTGGGCGGTGGGGGAGGGGCAGAAACAAAAGAGAGCCAGCTCATTGGCTGGTGCTTTCCGTGTGTTCTGTACTACCTTGGCAGGTGGAGTTTTATGGTGGTTTTCTTTTTTCTTTTTGGTTTTGTTTTTGTTTTGTTTAAAGGGAAGCGCTTGCTTACACAACGTCTGCACAGAGGCTTTCCATAGATTTGCAAATGTGAAACTCTCCAGAAAAGAAAGAACATGGACATTTACATGAAAATGTAATTGATAGATTTCATGTCTTCCTTTCTCCGCATATTCAAGTCATTCTTTTTCTGGGCGTATTTCACTTGTAATGGCCTTTATTTAAAGCTTAATTCAGAGGAATCACAGTTTGGTGGGTCTTTTCTTTCCCCCTGGGTTTTCTCTAAACCTCGAAAGCAGAGGCTTTGGCCTGCAAATAACATAGCAAGTATGGGATACAGTAAGTAATAATTGGATATTTATCATAATGTTGCTTTCCCGGAACACTCTTCATTAACTGTCCCATATTTAATTATGCCGAAATTAGCACAGGGGAGTCTTTGGCTAGTGTATTTGCACATGCTATCAATTATGTCCTAATAAATTAATTTGCTTTTCAGGATTCACCAGAGGCGCTGGCTGGGCCTCTGCGTTCCTGCTTGACTGTTCTGACTTTGAACAGGTTTATTCAGCTGCTGTCTGCTAAGCCCTACAGAAAAGCACAAAGGCTGCTGATCGGCCTTTTATGGTTTATTGGAAACTGGTGGTCCGCACTGCGGCTCTGGTCAGTGATTAACCCGCGAGAAAACAAACTACACAAGGCTAAGTTGATGTTGGAGGAGGAATGAGCTCACTTCATTAAGGCTTGAAGAGGAAACCTTTTCTTCTTTGGTGCTTGTTCAAAACTTTTCAGGTCTCTATTTAATCACGTAATTCTCTTTAAGTAGCAAGAGAAGCCTGCTGCCCAGCGAGTGGTCTTTTGCCCATGACAACTTAGAAAGATAAATTATATATAAATATCTTCATGGTTTTGTGTGGGGAGGAAACCAATTTCAGCATTACTCTGTGAAGCTAATTTACTTGTTCCTTTATTAAAATAGCCGGGTACAGTCCATGCTACTTAATATTTCTTCTGGGCTTCTCTTTCTGTGATTCTAAGCAAGGATGTTTTCCTGGCATCATCTAAACTCTCTCACTCACTCACTGTCTTAAATTAGAAGTCGGAACGATACAGAACAGGTAAATGTCGAGGGATTTCAATGGCGCCTTCCAGTTCTGAATTTAAGGATGTAACTCAGCCTTGTTTTGATCAAGCACAAACTCGGGGGTCTCTGTAGTAATCTGGAAGACATCTAACTGTCTTCACTCACTTTCTCAATGGTATGTTTTTCCTGTTAGATCTAGAAACGGTACTTGATTGCTCCTCAGACACCCCCACACACATACTCACATGCACAAGCACTCTGAAGACATCATTATGGGAAGAGGTTTAATCAATCAAGAAAATACATACTAAATCTGAAGATTGCATATCAAGGAGAAAAGTTTCACAAAATCACCGTTGCCATCTGGTATACATAGGTCTTCAGAAAACTCACAATCCCTGGAGGATAAATCAAGGGGAGGAGAAGGATTCTACTTGTGTGTGTGTGTGGGGGGGGGTTGCTGCCCGATCCTCTGGGCCTCACACTCTTCACTTCTCCGCTGGCTGTTCTTAACTCGGGCCTTCTTCATGATCCTTCCTTCATCACTAATTTACATCCCAGTTACAATGAATCTGCCAGCAGGACCAAGGCTCTGATTTTCTGGCATCTTCCATCCTCTACAATACTTACTATCTCTATCTCTTCCTCTTTCCATGCCTTCCCCATGCCCTTTTGTTGCCGTGAGAGACATTTTACAAAGCTCTGGGGCTTCTTTACCACTCCCTTCCTCTAGGACTTTATGCAGTGATTCCACTCCATCATCATCTTTTCTCCACCACTGCTGCTAGCCGTACAGAGGATGAACACCGGCTACTTGCCGATCGGTTGCAAGGTCCCTGTTTAGCTATTTGATTCCCTCCTACAAATGTGACATTAGTGTTTTGCAAACTCTAACGTGGACCACAAATCCCCTGGGGGATCTTGTTAAAAATGAGATTTTGACTTGATGGGTCTGAGATGGGGCCTGAGATTCTGCACTGATAGCAAGGCTCCTCACTGGTTCCTCCCAACCACACTTTAAAAGCAAGGTGTTCTGTGAACATGCTGGGATGTTAGAGAATCAAGCACTTGAATCAAGGCACAAAAACATGAATGAAGCTGTTGAGGACCGTTACAAGGCGCCCCGGTCATCAGGGCATATAGGTCAAAGTCTGGATGTGAACCAGGTTTGTTTCACATTCATAGAAAAGCTTGCCAGTGAACAACACATAGGCTTTTGCATAGCTTAAAAAAATTAAACTCGGTGATAACTACAAGCAGTGAAAGGGAACGGTTTGTGCCAAACTCCATAATTGAGGGGAAAAAAACTAGAGCTCACTAAATGACCTATGATTACAGGATTTTAAAATGTTAAGGGAATATTAAATCGCATCTTGGGGGTGTCATTGTGAAGAAAAGTACTCTTAGCTGGGTGAATATTTCAGCTGTACAGTAGTATTTCAAAACAGTCTTAATGTTGGTGTAGTATTTATTCTAATTTATTTCAGCTTCTGAAATTTTCTGAGTGATGAAGTTTGCTAGAGTAGATACTGGACCAGCTATATAACTTAATCTGGACTGCTGTTTCCCCCACTTGTTATTCCTAAGATCCTTAGGAAAAGATTGACTACAACCGCTTAAAGCAATTTTTAAGGAATTTAATCTTACCCTTAACCCCATAATAGATTATGCTGCAATTTAGACCATTATTATTTTGTTTAACCAACCACAAAATATCTGCAATTTATCTGCTATCATCCTGAAATAGTGTTAGGTACCATGGTAGAGAAAGAATTTTAAGGCATGGAGTACCACAGGGTACAAATAGCTGTATGAAAGAATGAGGCACAGGGGCGCCCGCGGGGACTCAATCAGTTGAGCGGCTGACCCGACTTCAGTTCAGATCATGATCTCAAGGTCCTGGGATCAAGTCCTGCATCGGGTACTCCTCTCAGCAGGGAGTCTGCTTGAGGATTCTCTCCCACTCCCTCTTCTTCTGCCCTTACCCCTGCTCATGCATTCACTCACTCACTCTCTATCTCTCTAAAATAAAAAGTACATCTTAAAAAAAGTAATGAGACACAGTCTATGAACTGATTTGGTGTAATTTCTGGGATTATTATTAAATATAAGGGAAAAGTGCAAAATATGGATTGCTATTTTATTGTATGTAAGAAATAACGATATACATATATGTTTGTATGTGTGTCTTTTCCTGACAAAAACAGAGAAAGGATAAGGCAGAATCTATGGGGTTAATGGAAACGGGGTACAGAGAATGGGAATAGAAAACAAACTTCTCTAATGGTAGCTTTTTAGGTAATTGTGACCTTTTAACAGACAAACATTTTACATCTTTAAAAAGACAAAGCAGTAAAGAAGGGTGAAAAGTCGGACCTTAAAATGTACTACAAATAGAAACAAATGGACCTGTAACAAACCACAGAGAGAAAAAGAAATGCAATTTTTTTTCAAAAATTTTAACACAGTTCTGTGATTATATACATCATTAATAGAATATGTTCTCAGGACCATAAGAGCTGCAAAGTAATGGTCATATTTACTTAGTGAATGTATTGTTAATACTACATTATATTTGTGCATTTACATCAACTGTAGGAGGAAGCAAATAAGGAAATGTATTCATATTACTAGGAACCAAGATTTTCATGGTATAAGAAAAGGAATTTAAGTATAAAGTAACAGAAAGTAAAGGAAAGCCCTCTAACATTAAATTTTAATCAAGAACATCAGTATGATTTTTAATGTATGTATATATGTTTTTCCTAGCTCTATTCACTCAAGAGACTTTGAAGTAATGACCCTCCAGTGACAATGAGCATACCTAGAGTTCAGATATTGGTTTCTAAATATCATTCTCCACTAAAAAGAACCAAGGCCCTTTGAAGAAATGGCTGACTATAGGGCTGGGGGCAGTGAAAAGTACAAGGTTAGCCTGGAAAGAAAGGAAGCTGAAATACTAATGGAGTCAAGTCAGAAGGACACAGGGATTGGTTTGAAGGGTTCCCACTGGTCAAATTGAAGACAATTTTAACATCATAAGTAATGATCTTAGTAATGGATTATAATACATCAAATTAAAATGTTCTATGAGTCTGAAGTGATAGAGTTTAGGGAGGGGGAGAGTGGAAGGAAAGCTCTTCTTTTTAGAATACTAATTTTCTTTTTTTCAAAAAGATTTTATTTATTTATTTGAGAGAGAGAGAGAGAGAGACTGAGAGAACACAAGCAGGAGGTGTGGGGAGAAACAGGCTTCCCACCGAGCAGGGAGCCTGAAGCAGGGCTTGATCCCAGGACCCTGGGATCATGACCCGAGCCGAAGGCAGATGCTTAATGACTGAGCCACCCAGGTGCCCCTAGAGTAATGCTAATTTTCAAATGTAGAAGAAAAGACAGAAACTCAACATTTTCCAACCTCCAGCGTAATAATTCATCAAAGATCATCAACGGGTGCTAAAACCATTGAATGAAAACTAGTGTGGGTAATAGGATATTCACATGGTATCAGGATATCACTCCATGGATTGCTTACAAAGGAGACGGTGTATGTTTACAGTGGTGAGATATGATAGCCACCACTTTAAGTGATCAGTCTTAGCATCAGTAATATGACATAATGTGCCTCCTGATAGAATATACTAAGTACCAACGATGTATAAGAAGTATCTCTGTGAAGAGTGTTTAATCTGGATCTAATCATGAGGATATAATCAGAGATATCCACACTGTGAGATCTTCTATAAGACCATTAACCTGAACTCTTGGGGAAAAGTCTATGTCAAGACAGAAAGGGGATGGGAATTACTTGAGGTTAAGAGACTAAGGAGACATGGCAATTAAATGTAATATACAAACTTTCTTTGGAACCTGGACTGGGAAAAAAATATACAAAGTATTTGGGGGACAGTTGAGGTATGTGGTGTATGTTACACAAATATATACTGTATATTAGATGATTTCATAGAATGATTATTACATTTCTTTTTTAATTTGAATTCCAGAATAGGGAACACACAGTATCATATTAGTTTCCGGTGTACCATATAGTGGATTGAACAGTTCTATACATTACTCAGTGCTCATCATGGTTAAGTGTGCACTTAATCCTCTTCCTCTATTTCACCCATCTCCCCACCCACCTGCCTTCTGGTAACCATCAATTTGTTCTGCATATTTCAGTCTCTTTTTTGGTTTGTTTGTTTTTCTCTTTGTTCATTTGAGTGAAATCATATGTTGTCTTTCTCTGACTTATTTCACTTAGCATATACCCTCCATATCCACCCATATTGTTGCAAATGGCAAGATTTCCTTCTGTTTTTTTAGATTTTAATTCCAATGTAGTTAATATGCACTGTTATATTAGTTTCAGTTGTATAATATAGTGATTCAGTAGTCCCATATATTATTCAGTACATGTTAAGAGACGTGTACTCTTTTTTTCCCCAAATTTTTATTTAAACTCTAGTAGTTAACATATAGTATAATATTGGTTTCAGGAGCAGAATTTGGTGATTCATCACTTATATATAATACCCAGTGCTCATCACAAGTGCCTCCTTAATCCTCATCCCCCATATAGCCCATCCCCCACCCACCTTCCTCCATCACCCTCTGTTCTCTATCGTTAAGACTCTCTTATGGTTTGCTTCCCTCTCTCTTTTTTCCCCCTTCCCCTATGTTCATCTGTTTTGTTTCTTAAGTTCCACATATGAGTGAAATCCTGTGGTATGTGTCTTTCTCTGACGGACTTATTTCACTTAGTATAATACACTCTAGCTCCATCCATGCCGTTGTAAATGGTAAGATTTCATTCTTTTTGATGGCTAAGTAATATTCCATCTCACACACACATACACACACACACACACACAAAACACCTTTTCTTTTTTTTTTTTTTTTTTTTTTTTTTTTTTTAAGGAGTCACCAATTCCTTTGTTTTATATGTGTGTTTGTTTTGAAAGCATGATTTCATTATTATTTTTCACCGTAGCTTCATTATAATTAATAAGCCAAATATTATGCTAACTTAAGTTTCAATATTATTAACGCCAAATATCAATATAAATGATAAAGAGGGATTTAAATGTTTGTCCACATTAGTTTTTACCCTCTTTATACTTTTATATTTTTTATTTATTTTTTTTTTAGATTTTTTTTTTTTATTGTTACTAAATTTTTTTTTTCCAGTGTTTCAAGATTCATTCCCCATTCCCCACACCCAGTGCTCCCCGCTTTAGGTGTCCCCAGTACCCACCACCAGGCTCTCCCATCCCTCCACCCCCCTCCCTCCAAGTCCCTCAGTTTGTTTCTGTGTTCAAAATCTCTGTTGTTTTGTTTCCCTCCCTAGATTACCCTAGTTCCCATTTGCTT
>PITA01031882.1:0-14614 GCA_004023965.1 Spilogale gracilis
GCAATTTCTTTCAAGACCCGTCTCCAAAGGCAAAGGAGACAAAAGCAAAAATGAACTTTTGGGACTTCATCAAAATAAAAAGCTTCTGCAGAGCAAAGGAAACAGTCAACAAAACAAAGAGGCAACCCACAGAATAGGAGAGGATATTTGCAAATGACACTACAAAGGGCTGGTATCCAAGGTCTATAAAGAACTACTCAAACTCAACATCCAAAAAGAAGACGAACACATCAAAAAATGGGCAAGAGACATGAAGAGGCACTTCTCCATAGAAGACATACAAATGGCTAACAGACACATGAAAAAATGTCCGTCATCACTAGCTATCAGGGAAATTCAAATCAAAACCACATTGAAATACCACCTTACACTAGTCAGAATGGCCAAAATTAACAAGACAGGAAACAACAAGTGTTGGAGAGGATTTGGAAAAAGGGGAACCCTCTTACATGTTGGTGGGAATGCAAGTTCGTACAGCCACTTTGGAAAATAGTGTGGAGATTCCTTAAAAAATTAATAATAGAGCTACTCTATGACCCTTCAATTGCACTACTGGGTATTTACCCCAAAGATACAGATGCAGTGAAAAGAAGGGCCATATGTACCCCAATGTTCATCGCAGCAAGGCCACAATCGCCAAACTGTGGAAAGAGCCAAGGTGCCCTTCAACAGATGAATGGATAAAGAAAATATGGTCCACATATACAATGGAATATTACGCCTCCATCAGAAAGGATGAATACCCAACTTTTGTAGCAACATGGACTGTATTGAAAGAGATTATACTGAGTGAAATAAGCCAAGCAGAGAAAGTCAAGCATCATATGGCTTCACTTACTTGTGGAGCATAAGGAGTAATATAGAGGACAGTAGGGAAAGGAAAGGAAATGGGAAGTAGGGTAAATTGGAGAGGTTGACGAAACATAAGAGACTTTGGGCTCAGAAACAGAGGGCCTTGGAGGAGGGGGGATGGGCAAGCCTGGTGGTGCATATTGAGGGTATGTATTGCATGGAGTACTGGGTGTGGGGCATAAACAATGAATCTTGGAACACTGAAAAAAGAAAAAAAAGAAAAAAAGAAAAAAGAAGACTCAAAAGTGGATAAGAGTAGCAACAATTGAAAAAAATCTGAATAGTGCAAAATCATTAAAGAAATTCAATTTGAAGCAGAGAAAAAACAATTGTTTACAATCCTCATTAACCAATAAAAAGCATTTTCTATTCTTTTATTCAAAACATGACAGTATAAATCAAATCTGTGACATGGCTCCTACTTCTTAGGCAATAAAGTCAATCATAAACCATATTCTTCAAGAAAATCCCCCACAGTCAGTTACCTGCCTGATTTTGCTGTTCTCCCAAGCTTTCATCAAAAGCTCTGTAATTACCCTATTATCCTGCCTCTCAGAGTCTGATCTCATTGGAACTGATTCAGAATTCCTGTGAGAGTCTGAAAACAGAGACCTAATTAAGCTACCTATTCCACAGCAATTGGAAACTGAGACCAGAGAGGGGGAGTGTTCTGTCCAATGCCACACAGGTTGTTGTTCAATAAACGAAGATGTCAATTAACAAAGTACAGAGGAAAAACCATGTGCCTTCTATTGGATTCACTGTGGATCTTCAGAGAAATCAGAATTAGAACCCAAGATGCCAGCCTTTCTCCCACTCACAACACCTCAAAGGAAGAGAAGTACAGAGAGGACTACCTCCCTGAAGAAGATCAACAAGAGGGATTTGGTGTGTATAAATGAGGACAGCCTGATAAATCTGCTAAGGCACTTTCATAAGGGGCTCCTTGTGATTTATTCACCATTGTGTACCACTGGATGGTTGGCACAGTGTCCCGTCCGTAGGAGAAACAAGCTCAGTAAGTAGAATAAAATTTTATATCCACATAAATTACACAGAACTTACGAACTAGGATGAGAAAGATGGAATGGAAAAGAATGGGATGAACTGGGATGGGTAATAATGGGAAGGAATTTAATAACCTCGAATTTAATAACCTTGAATTGAATGAAGTCAAGTCAATCCATGATGAATGCGCAGGAATCTATTGTCATTTGTCTTGTGGCAGGGAAGCTGGTGGCATTTTCTCACAAAAAAAAAAAAAAAAAAAGAGCCACACTCCATCTTGACCTCTCAGCCTCACATAATAACCCGCTAGGTCCACCAGTCCTAGTGAGAATCTCTGGCATGTCCCATGTCCCAACTAGATTAGAAGAGAGCATTTGAGATCAGGTAAAGAGAAATGCTGAGCTAATTGTATGCCTTCCACAGAAATAAAGCAGAATCAGAAAGGCATGAGAGTTTCAGCCTACTTTTCCCATGCCAAAATAACAAAGATTCTGAATACTTTGGAGGACAACAATTACATGGATGAATAGAGTATTCATTACTTGAAGAAAACAGACTCATCAGTACTTGACATCCTAAGGAGAGAAAGGTGTGGGGGAGGATGGGTCCAGGATGGAGTCCAGGACCTTGACCAGTTTCGTCCTGAACTAAGACTGAGGACAGCACTGCTGCCATCCTCTCAGGGTCAGGATCTTCATGACCCTGAAATCTAAACCTGTGATTTGTCACCATCTCAACAAGTATTTGCTTCATGCTCACTTCAAAATTCTCCTTTACTTCGTGCTGTTTCTTCAATGACTAGAGCAACTTTCTGCAGAGAAATCCTTTCCATCAACACAAAGCAGATGGGCAGCCCGCCAGGACATAGCACCCGAGCCAAGCCTGCTCAGAAAGCTCCTTTTGCCTCTGCTGCAAATCCTCATGGCTGCTACATCAGAATATTCCAGATCATCTGCAACTCAGAATATGCTCACTTGGAGCAGCATCGTACAGCAGACACAAGTTTTGACTGCTGCTGGCCTCTCAACCTCTATGTTTGTGGGTCAGCTCGCTGGCCAGACCGATCTACCTGTGTTGCTTGGGCCCAGTAAGCTCTCAAAATATCCTCCACCCAGTGTTCCTGAATTTGCCTAACCACTTAGCCCTGGTACATAACAAATGGGGAATAAATGTCACTTTCTCTATTCTACTTCAGGTGGCACCTGAAAAAAAATTAGTCTTTGGAGTGTTGCAGCTAGAAAACTCTACTGTGGAAAAAGGTGACTCTCTTAGTGGTTTGACTTCAGCTTGGTGATTTCCAGTGAGAGTGAAGTAGGGCAGATTTGGGGATTGGGCGCTTACTCATTTCTTCACGTTGAGAATTCGTACCATGAGATTCATATGCATCAAATTCTACGTTGCCATTCAGTCACTCAACAAAGCTGCTCAGTGACTGTCTGTACATGGCAGAAAACATCCTCACCACTGGGGAATGAGGTGATTGGAATGTCCAGGCCTATGGCACACAGATGATGTTCCCCACATAGATCCTTCCCTGACTATTCTATTCGCTGCTATTGCTGCCAGCTTTGTTCATGGACTTTGCTTTTCTTGGACGAGGGACTATTCTTACCTGTGCCTGACAAAAATGACCTTCAGAACATGCCTTTCATCATTTCTGCCAGTTATCACCAATGCAAAGTCTACCTCCCCAACATTAAACTTTTCTTCCAGATAATACCTGCTTTTTTTTTTTTTTTTGGTCTCTGTTGGCAGCTTTAACTGGGATTTCTAGCTCCTGTTCATATACACCAGATTTCGGAAGTCTTACGTACTTTGGCAAAGCCTACAAAAACAAGTGATGACAAATCAGCTGACAAGTAGGCCTTCTGAGATGGACTGGCCTGATGGTCCACATGCTGTTCCACCTTTTGTTTCCTGTGGGAAGCAAAAAATCGTTGCAAAGGACCTGCCATATTCTATCAAAGCATATGCCACAGCTACCCTATCAAACTATAGGGAAATCAAAGAAAAGTGCTTACAACTCCTTTGACAGTCCTGCCATGAGAGGTGTTGTCCCCTCCCCCTGAAACTGAGCGGGCTTACAACTTAATTATAACCAACTGAATGTGGTAGACTCCTGAGGCTCAGTAAGAAAGGGTGAGGGGCACCTGTGTGACTGTTAAGTATCTGACTTGAGCTCAGTTCATGATCTCAGGGTCCTGAGATGGAGTCCTGTGTCATGCGCCCTGCTCAATGGGGAATGTGTTTGTCTCTCTCTCTCTCTCTCTCTCTGCCCCTCCCCTAGCTTGTTCTATCTCTCTCAAAAAAAAAAAAAAAAAAAAAGTGTTCTGCCTTGTTCACCGAGACACTCATTTTTGGAGGCCTGAGACACCATCTAAGAAGTCCAACCTCCTTGGGGTGCCTGGGTGGCTCAATCGGTTAAGCATCAAACTCTTTCGGCTCAGAGCTGTGAGATCAAGCTTGAGATTCTCCCCCTCTGCCCCCCTCCCATTCACACTCTAAGGTAACATCTTAAAAAAAAGAAGAAAAAAAAGTCTAACTTCCTTGAGACCACTATACTGTTAGAAAGTCCAAGCCACACATACAGGTCACTGGTAGGCACTCTGGTCAACAGGACTGGCGAAGGTCCACACTGATGCCCGGCATCAACTGCCCAACGTCGAAGTGAAGGTGTACTCATAGGAGTGCAGTCACCCCTACCCATTCAGTGGGAAGACAGCATTCCCACTCTGCTGTATCTGGAATTCTTGACCCACAGAATCCATGGACATATTAATGGGTGTTTTAAGCTACTAAGTTTTACACTGATTTATTAGTAGCTGGAGTAGCTGGGACAAACAGTGTTTAAAGTCAAACAAGCCTACACTGAGATTCTAGCTCTATCCCCTATGGGAAGTCAGCAAGCTACGCAACCTCTCAGAGTCCATATCTGATGTATGAAGTGATAATAAGGGAACTGACAGAGAATCTGCTACCTAACTAATGTAGAGGGACACCTACGGGTGTCTGCTTTCTTTCTCCTTTCCACTCATTCCTCATTCTCAGATCTGATGAGCCAAGTGCAGGTTGGAGGTTCATTAACCATTGCTGTCAACAATACAAAGGTAACTAATGTATTATCTTTCAGCTGCAACCTAATTCATTTATATAAATAAAGAGGGCTTAAGGGACTACCTTGCTTAAAAGAAAGTAAAAAAGTTTTCCCTCATCTTGGGGGCTCTTGCCAAGGGCAGCTCATCTGACTTCAGGCCAAAGAGAGCCATTCCCATCTCCAGCCAGTCCGATTCCCTAACCTTTTAACCCGCAGTCACTTTCTCATGCAATCTTCACCAGAAACCTACGGGCAGGGGTGACTCTGCCCCTTCAAGGTTAAGAGATGGTGAAGGAGACGCCACAGTTCTACACTGGAATCCAGGAGGACAACAACATCAGCTTCCTATGGGTGAGCAACATGATTTACATATTACGCTGGTCCACGTGGTAACTCGGCTGTTGGCAGCTATTTGGGAAGATAAATTTAAGGAAGAAAATATGAGAGATTCATTTCTGTTCTTATGTAGCCTGAGTTGCAGGAGAGAACATAAACATACTGAGCATTTAGCAGGTACTGAGCATTCTGCTGGCTGATTTTCCTGCCTTACGCACTGTAATACCCAACACCTTCCCAGGTTCATCTATAACCGTATTTTACAGATGAGGAAATGGAGGCTCAGAGGGATAAGTAAATTTCCTTCAGCTCATGCAGGCAGAGACAATGGAAGAGGAAGCAAGGCTAGTGTGTCTGATTCTAAATCTATAGATTTCCCCTCAGCACCTCTTGTTTCCAGGCATGTTTTATTGAATCAGTGCTATGTCAGTGAACTTGTGCAGGTTTGATGGACTGGTCGATTTACTGACAAATTAGCTGATAGGGCTTAGCAGGATTCAATGTGTCTTTTGGCCAAGTCAGCCCACAGTTTCCTAACTGACTTCCATGAGCTCAAGTCTACCCGTAACTCATGTGCAAACAAACTAGCCTGAGAGCAGAAGTCACAGTCCTGGGAGCCTAGATTTCACAGGATTCTGCCTCCTCGGAGGTCACTTGTTGGGCTTGGCTCTTAGACAGAGATCCTCAGTAAACAGCAAATCTGAGGACACTGTAAGCCTTGGAACGCAAATGAACTTGAGTCTTTTATTCTGAATTTCCCTCAAGTTTGAATCTCTTTATACACTCAGGGGAACCCAGACTACATGTTAACATACAAAGTAGCAAAGGAGAGAGAACAACTTTAGCCCAGAATTAACTAGAAAAAAAAGTCAGGATTTATTAGAGTTAGATGCAAAATGATAGCTTTCTGTGGGACCTCTCAACACCGAGGAGAAATGGGGCAGCAGATGGCCTGATTTATACCAAGACCGTATGCAGGGCTTTCATTTGCTTGCTGTCTTAGGTTTCAAGAACAGATTCAAACTAGCTTTAGATAAGGAGGGTTGATTACAAGGCATCGGGCTTGGCAGGACGCAAGGACAGGAAACACAGCTGAGCCTGAGTCCTCTCCATCACTCTCTGATGCGACACGGCTCCTGTCTCTGCTAGAAACTTGCTACACTCCTCTCTCTCTGCCTGGACTATTTCCTCTTCCTTCCTGAAACCTCATCATTTCAATCTGCACGGGCTCCTTGTTGCCATGGTGCGGACTCTACCGGAGCGCGGCCTTCCCTTCCCCAGTCCCATCTGACAACATCTGGAACCTCAAGTTCTGAAGAGACAATTGATAGCTCAGGATCAGTGACGACTGCACTTAAGTCACTTTACAGGAACATTGTCCTATCCCTTCGTCAGGCGAGTGGCAACCTGGCATGGGAGGTGCTTTCAAAGAAAGGAAAATGACCTTAGCAGACTCTCAAAATACATTCGGTATGTACCTGAGAGGACACGGGCAGAAACAGCTGAGATAGAAGCTAGCCCAAAACCTGATGGAAGCATAAACAGAACCAGAAGGGTCAGGTCCCCTCAACTGCTTACGTTTTGTGATTTTTCTCCTTTTTCATAGCAACTATCTTTGTACAGGAAATGTAGGTCTCGCGATTCTCAGACTCACGCCCAGGTCTGAGTGACAGCTGTCTGTCCCATGGACCTTCCTGTATCAGTTAAATGAGGGGCAATAAAACCAACAAAAGGGTAGTCTTTTCCCTAACATCCTGGAACAGTGAGGGCCCAGTGTGCCAGGCACTATGCTCCACACCAGAGACACTAGTGTGTGCCCCGGGAAGCTAGTACAACTGAAGGAAAAAAAGAGATAGGCTAAAATAAATAATTGTGCTACCACAAAGTCTTTCCAAAGTACAGCTGGATGATACCCCATTACTATGCAGTGGAACAATGAGCTCCAACATTAGGGTATATAAGAATCTTGTGGGTTCCAGCTTACAATGCAGATTTCTAGGTTTTGCCCTAAATACACAGAGTCACAAATTCTGGGGTTGGAGCCCAGGAATCTGTATTTTGAGCAAGCCCCTGGGAAATCCTAGGAGTGTCACGTTTGAGAACCACTGTTCTCTCTCTCTTAGGTGAAGTGTCATGGTTGAGGCCATGCCACAGCCACGGAAAAGAGTGACTCTCTGTGTGCAAGGGTTAGAGGAGGCTTCCTCAAGGTGGGGAGACATTTGAGTTGAGTCCCAAATGTATTTGCCAGGAAAAGAATGAAGATCAGAGAAATGTAAGCAGAGAAAAAAGCAAAAGGCCAAAAGCATGAAAATCATGGCAGGCTCTGAGGAGCAGGGAAAAGAGCCCCAAACATTTCCAGGAAGCATGGCAAGATGGGAAGGAGGCTAGAGCCTGAGTGGGAAGGCTAAGTATGTAAGGCTTCAAAATAAAAGTTTCAAGGGGTCTTTAAATAGTTTCCCTGACTTGTATTTTCCTTTAATATCATTTCTCCCAAATTCACTTTTCCGACCATGGCCCTGACCCAAAGAAGACCTCCAGAATCTTCAAGGAACTACTCATCAAACATAACTGTTGAAACAAACTAGAGACAGAGAGCCTGGAGCTGGTTCCATGTGATGCCCTTCGCTGGAAGGAGAACCGAAATGCATCCTGAGATCTGTCAGTACAAGGAAGGAGGAGTCCATCCCTCAAAACTTCTCTCGAAAGCCTGGACAGACTGGGGATTGCTTTTGCCGGAATCCTCATCCATGCAGTGCCAGCCAAGGTCCAACAGCTGCTTCGTCTCCCTGCCAGGCAGGAGAGGCTGGTGTGCCCCACAGACTTCCCTCCCCAGGCCAGAAACATCAACCAGCCTGGAACCAAACTTCAATACTGCCTGCTTCCCTCCCAGAATCTGGCATTTCCTTTTCTAAGACTATCCAAATAGCCACCTGCGGTTAAGGACAAAACCCACCCAGAAATGTTCTTTTGTTCCTTTGTCAATAGGGACAATTTGCTTTTAAAATAGTCACCTAAGGTGTGATTGATGGGAAATCTGTTCTTGTCATTTCTGGCTCCCTAGGAAACATCATTTAGTCAAACTTAACTAAGCCTTTTATTTCCCATATTCAACTCCCTCCGGAACCAGGGCCTGTCAGCCACCCATTCCAGAAACAGCAGAGAGCCTGCATATCCTGCAGTATTTTCACAGAGTAAGTCCTCCAGCCTAACCAATCAGATTTCCAGGTCTTTTTGTCCTCTCCTCAGAACCAGAGAGCCCTCCCACAGCGGCATGTCTAACTTTGTTTAGACGTCAATGAGAAGAGAGCGCAAGGGCTTCGTTTTCCGCTTTTCCTTCTTGCACCCTCCTCTGTCCACCTCCTCCAACCCAGCAACACTGCAGGAATCCTGGTTTCCTAAAAGAATCAAGTCATCTTCTGAGGTGCTGACATTTTCCCTCTCACACCTGCAGTCTGTAGGATTTCCAGGAGCTTGCCTTTAGGGACACGCAGATGTTCGAGGGCAGAGAGAGCCTACCAGGGCTCCGTGAAGGGCAAGGGCTTTGAAATCAGAATGACCGGGGTTTAAATTCCAACTCTCCGGACACTAGCTGTGTCACCTCAACCAATGTATCTTCCTTATGAAATTTTCTCACTTGTAATAGGACAGTGATATTGACATCTGTTCAGTTTTCGGGTGAGAAGAAAGTAATTGTGGCAGAACACTGGTGGGCATTTCTCTCAATCTGATTGTCCCTTAGCACCTTCCCACCTTGGAGGCTGAGAGAGCTTACTGGTCACTTTCCCAGTTCCCCCTTCCATGATAACACAGTTCAGAGAAGCAGAATTAAGCAGAAGTCTGAAGTGGTTCTAGAAATGTTTCTGCTTTCCAGATGAGGCAGACCTTCTTTTTCCTCTCCTATAAGCCTCAAACAAAGATGAGATGTCTGGAGCAGCAGGAGCTTTCTTATGACCAAGAGAATATCAGCATCATCAGCCCTAACCTTACCAGAGGGATCATCAACACACTGAACTGATGCTCCATGCCTCAAATTCCAGACTTCTCATGACATGAAAAAAACAGTCCCTCTTTATTTAAGGCACTGCAAGTTAAGCTTTCTGTTTCTTGGGGCGCCTGGGTGGCTCAATCGTTAAGTGTCTGCCTTCGGCTCAGGTCATGATCCCGGATACCCAGGATCGAGCCCCGCATCAGGCTCCCTGCTCGGTGGGAGGCCTGCTTCTCCCTCTCTCACTCCCCCTGCTTGTGTTCCCTTTCTAGCTGCATTTCTCTCTGTCAAATAAATCTTTGAAAAAAGAGAAAAAGAAAAAAAAGAAAGAAAGCTGTTTCTTGCCACCGAATGCATTCCTGAGAAGTATAAGGGATACATACACAGCAGCTATCCTAGTCTCTGGTATTTGGCAATTATTAGCTCTTTTCTCCTCCCCTCACTCAAAATGTTCAGCCCTAATCTGTACCACCACGTTGTTCATATTTACAGTAGAGCTTGGGTCCAGAATACAGATCCAGACTGACTTTCAAGGCCTCTGCACCTGGCGTCTCCCTCCCACGGCCCCTTGCACACCGTTGTCAAAATCCTAGTCAATGCCAGCCAAGCCAGCTGGTTATAGGGCCCACGTGTCATTTTCATTCTATCCCCAAGCCTCTCTCCATTCCTGCCGTTCCTCATTCTTCCGACCCCTCCCTTTCCTTCGGCCTGCCTGACTCTTCTCCATCTTTCACTTCTTAGCTGCAGCCGTGCCAGCTCCCTAAAATACCTTTGCTGATGCGGTCAGCCACAGTCAGGAGAGGCAAGAGGATCCTGTGGTACAAACACAGTTGCCCCGTTCGGCAATGAAAGCAAGTACACAGTAATACGGCTACTGAAGGGAGCCCTTGGAAAGAATCAGCAGTAACAAAAGGCAGAGCTGTAACAAAGGACAGGGCAGTTGCAAAGCAGCTCTCAGGGCTAGACTCTGGCTCCTGTAGAAATGAAAATAAAAGAACTGGAGAGCTGAGGTCATGCAGGGGCTGTCCTTGACGTGGCAAGAACAGGCATGTAGGGAGCATGGGAGACAAAGGCAGAAAGCACAGCACAGCTCATGTGGGGTCCCTGGCCAAAAAAAGGGGGGAATTGAAGGGCCAAAGCTTTGAAAGACTCCATCCACTGCTTCAACCGTTCAGTACAAGAAGGGGTAGCGGATGACCACATGGTTTACCAGATAAACACTGAACAGAAACAGGATGGGCCCTACTGGCCCTTCAGGCAGAGTCCTGGAGTCCAGCAGCAGCGGCCGCCATCACGCCCCAGTTGTGGTAATGGTGTTGTTTTGTGTTTAAGATTTTATTTATTTATTTGGCTCCATCCCAGGACCCAGGAATCATGACCAGAGCCAAAGGCAGACAGTTAACGGACTGAGCCACCCAGGCACCCCACCTCCATTGCATTCTTCTTGAGTAAACTGTGACACCTGCTGGTGTACAATGAAGAAAACCCAGGCTTCTAGAATTTGGTCAAAAAGCTCTGATGCTAGCGCAGCACACATGGCTCCCACACAGACCAGGTTCTTTGCCAGGGAGACACTGTGCTTCTTGGAGTTTCTGCGGCCCCAGGAAGGCTCAGTTTCCTACGGTCACAGTTGTTGTAGAGTCCTAGAAGGACGATGGAAGTAAGGTGAGCCACCATGGTAAGAAAGTGTTACAAGCAGAGACTAAGCACCAAGAGACTTGATTTTAGGTTCTGGCTCTGCCTCTTTGTGGCCTCAGGATACTAAGCAAATCATTTCTGTTTTGTTGCTGTTGTTCTTTTCAAAGAAAATTATCTATATTGTACCTACCTTCCAGTTCTGTGTGTAAGGAATCAAATCAGAGGCTCACTCACACCATCAATGTGTTCTGTAAGCATTACTCACACACCTGCCTTGTGCTAACCACCGTGTGTGTAGACACACACACACACACACACACACACACACACGTGCATACATACACAGAAGTACATATATGCACAACACACAGTCCTGGGGATACACAAATGAGCCGACCGCAATCCTAGTCTAGGAGGAGGGACAGACATGCAAACCTGACAATCCTGCTCTCTTCGTCTGAAATTCTTCTTTTCGGCCTCGCTTTTCAAGTCCCCGTTCACATGTCACCCACGCTGGGATGCCTTCCGGGCCCACTTCCCTCAAGCCATGTCCTCTGGGACACTCTCAGAGGGAGTCCTGTCATTCCTTGGGAGCACAGAGCCTGGAGTCACGTGACTGTAGGTTCAAAGCCCACTTGGAACTTGGATGAGTTACCTAGCATCAAGTCTTGGCATTCTTTTTTGTAAAATGTGGATGATACCGCCTGTCCCCGGGGCTTATGTGCACTCAAACTGGCCCATGGAAAGTACTTAGAAGAGTGCCTGACAACAATGTTATTTTTACTTTTGTTTATAGACTTTTTAGTTTAACGTCCATCCCTCCCATCAGACTATTAGCCAAGGCTTGATCAATTTTGTTCATGTTTTCTGCATCTATCACAGTACCTCAAAAACTAAGCTTTGTCTTCTAGAAAATACAAAATGTAGCTCCTTCTCAGGGACAGCATAGAGATCAATAGCAGTAAGACCCCCAGTTAGCAGCAGTCAGCATGAAGCCCAGCACACAGGGACATATTCAGTGGATATTATCCTTAATAGAAGTGAATACAATGGTCAGAAGTACAATAGAAAAGGTAATTAATTTTACCTGGGAATAGGGAAGGATGCCTGAGCAAAGTTTTAAGGGATGAAGAAGGAGTGAGCCAATCTGTATTCAGTTGTGGCTAGAGACAGATTCTTGTCCCTGCCCTCCAGAAACTCATGGTCCCATATAGGAAGAGACCTTCTCTACACCCTGCCTGGCCCAGGGTCCTTTGGGTGCACCGAAAAGGACAGCCTGACCCAGAATGCCTGTGCAAAGAAGGCTCCTAGAAGAGGACCCAGAATAGAGTCATGCAGACAGACAAGGGTTAAGCAGGCTGGGAGCCAGAAGGAAGTTCCACTCTGCAGAACAGCAGAACCCAGTGAAGGCTGGGTCACAGCAAAGAATTCAGGCTTTGGCTCTCTGGGCCCAATTGGAAAGAGTGCAGCTGGAGAGAGAAGTCAGAAGGCAGGTGACCAAGAGCGAGGTAATAAAACTATGCTAAGGAGTTCAGACTGTTAGTAAGCAGTGGGAATAGCTGAAAGATTCCAAAAGCGGGAGAGTGACAGGCTCACAGCTACATTTTAGATACGTCATTCTAGAAGGAAGTCAGACAGCAGCAGGGAGATTAGTCAAGAGGCTTTGGGGAGAATCCCGACAGGCAACAGGGATGGCTTGCCTTGAAAAAGTACAAGTAATGAGAGGCCTGAGTGATTTAAAAATAGAATTAGGATGTACAATCAACTGGACTTACAGATTTAATGTAGGAAGCAAAAAAAAAAAAAGTAAATGATCCAGAATTTGACTTGAGTGACCAGGTGGATTGTGGAGCCATTCTGTGATTCAAAGATAAACAAAACAGCAAGTATGCAACAGCCAAAGAACCAGAACCCTTCTGTACATATTTGGTTTGGGATTTCTAAGGAGCCAATAACAATCCTCATCTTTGATGTTACATAACATCACTCCCCCATGCGCCAGCCACCTGCGGGGTTATGTAATCAGCCCAGATCCTGGTCTTCCGGCTCCTTCCAGCTCACATGTGGACTGGGAACCACCACGGGTCCCCCTGCAAGGCCGAGTCACGTGGTCAAGCTGCCTATCTTCCCTGGCTTTTCCGTGGCCTGCCGACCCCTCCAGGAGGGGGACACAGACCAGCAAAGCAACCAAGCCTCCAGACGGCAGCTTCATGAATGGAGCCGAGATGCAGGGCAGGACCGGAGCCAACAGCACTCACATGGGAGTCATCGACAGAGTCCATGAAAGGGCAGCCCAGAGAACAGCTGAACTCCCCCAGGGAAACTGGGCACAGCAAGAAGCCGAGCCCCAATGGAGGCCTGAGGAGCGAGAACCATCAAGAGAACCATCAAGAGAAGAGCAAGGTGGAGGGAGAAGGACTGACAAAGGAAGAATGGCCACGATGACGGAGGAAGAAAATCATGATAAACTCAAGGGAGGAGAGACCGAGCACACAGTCATCAGAGACATCCGGGGCCACAGAGAAATCAGTACTGAAATCTAAATTCAAGGCTTGTGGGGGCTTGGGTGGTTTCGGGGGCCTGGGAGCAGCTGAAGATGAAGGAAGTAGAAACACTACTTTGTGAAGACAACTCTTTCAAGAAAATTGGGGGGAAAAGGGGGGTGAGGGCAGAAGCCAAAACTAATTAAATACAGAAAGTATTTTTGGTTTTTATTTTGGACACTACTGTTTGTGGCAAGGCGGCACGTAGTGAACGTCATGTGCTGTAGCTCAGCTCCTAGAGCCAGGCGGGAGTTCAAGTCCCGGCTCCACACAGAAGCTGGGCACGTCCCTCAACTCCTCAGGATCCCATCCGCTCATTCACAAGATGGGGATGATGACAGTATTAACTACACAGACTCGTACTTAATAGTTACAAGGTTTCAAGTGTTTAGATGGTGCCTGACCCACTAGAGACAATAGTTCGCCCTTTCTGTTGCTATTCCTATTTAATAATAGAAAAAGGCATTAAAGGAGGCCCTGATGATACAGGAAATGTAAGGAATAAGTGATGGAGTGAAGCTTCTGAAGAGGCACAAAGAGATGGGGCAGAGCACCGAGAGGTAGCCTTAGACAGGAGGGACGGCCCTCCTCGTGCTCACTGAGTCAGAGGAAGTCACAGTCCCCGGGGGCAGATTGTTGGTCTTAGGGAAGGAGGAGAACCGAGTTGAGAGAGCCTCCGTTGTGCTCTGTGAAGTACAAAACAAGGTCATCTGGCAGAGAATGTAGGAGGAAGGGGGAGAGAGGCAGGTGTTGCTGTCAGAGACAGAGGGTGCAACAGTCTGCTGCTGCAGGCCCGGAGAGCGGAGAGCAGAGGTGCGGTTCTGGAGAGGGGTCCGAGCCCCCCCAAGCCCCCTCCCCAGCACAGTGCATCCATTTCCTCAGCGACCTCAACAGCCTGTGGGAGAGTACAGAGCACTACTGGTTGGACTGCTCCATGGTCAAGACTTTGAGAGTCTGACAGGAAGTGAGGGAGAGGGGCACCTGGGTGGCTCAGTCCTTAGGCATCTGCCTTCAGTTCAGGTAATGATCCTGGAGTCCCAGGATGAAGCCCTGCATCAGGCTCCCTGCTCAGCAGGAAGCCTGCTTCTCGCTCTCTCACTCCCCCTGCTTGTGTTCCCTCTCTACCTGTGTTTCTCTCTGTCAAATAAATAGATAAAA
>PITA01031883.1:0-14616 GCA_004023965.1 Spilogale gracilis
AGGCAGAGAGGCAGGCAGAGAGAGAGGAGGAAGCAGGCTCCCTGCTGAGCAGAGAGCCCGATGCGGGCCTCGATCCCAGGACCCTGAGATCACGACCTGAGCTGAAGGCAGAGGCTTCAACCCACTGAGCCACCCAGGTGCCTGCGATTATGAGATTTAAAAAAAATTGATGCTACATTTTTTTTTCTGATACTACATTTAATGAGTAATAAAAAGTGAACATGAAAGCCCTCCAAACCTGGTTATAGAGCAGCCAGCCTCCTTTTGAGTGACACAGATTTTCCAAAATCAATATCTAAAGACTTCTCCCATATGTGAGACAACAAGTATTTCTAACACTCTTATGTACATAACAATCATTTTAATTATTTAATTCACATTTTGTAAAACTCTTGTACCTTCTAGTCTAGGACTAAAGTCTAGTCCTCCTGTCTATATTACTGTGTGACCACCTCTGGTCTGAATCTGCCCTTACAAAGAAAAGATTTGGATTTGATGATTTCCAGAGTTCTTACCCAGTTATGAAATTCAAGTACAAGTGGCAAAAGGTAATTTATTAATTATGGATGCTGTCAAGATAGGAAGCTAAAAAAGAACAAGCCTCTTTTCCATCTGCTCTAATGCCACTGTCTAGCTTGAACGTGCTCCTCTTAGATTTAACTATTCCTGAGACTACTACACGTTTCCCAGTCAGCGTGTTCTGCCAGATCAGTGCTTAACTTTTACATCTGTATGCCTCCCTGGGGGACATGTGCTTCGCAGTAGGTGTATAAAGATGAGCAGAGAACATTCCTTTCAGGGCTCCTGATCTAGGAAGGGCAGGCATGTAAATAAGTACTTGATTATAAAGGCAATGACTCAGGACCCTTCATTCTCACTTTTATCCATCTGTAGCCTGATCTCAGTTATTTTCTGTTTCAGGACTTGCCTTGGCCTGGTTTTCAAAGTTGAGGCTCTTAGTGTATTGCCATTACCCAGAAATCCCACAGCTTACCAGTTTGTCTTTTGAAGTATTATTTTCGTACAGATGAACCCTGCTGTGTTTCACTGTGTTGTGTGTTGACCCACCTTTGCTGCTTGGTTAAGGAAAGTCTTGCCTCCCAAACAGATTTGTTGGTTTTGGGAAAGAAGCAAAGTATTGACTTTTGTGTGGACAAGTAGAGTCTTATTATGACTATTAGAGGTTATTAGAATCCTCTCTCATTGGCAAAATTAGAAAAAGCCAAAAAACATGAAAAGGGTAATTTTTTTTCCCCTTTCCACTAAATGTGATGCTTTTATTTTCTTACTTTTTTAATTTTTATTTATTTATTTATTTTTAAAAAGATTTTATTTATTTGACAGGGAGAAACACAGCCAGAGAGGGAACACAAGCAGGGGGAGTGAGAGAGGGAGAAGCAGGCTTCCCGCCGAGCAGGGAGCCCGATGTGGGACTCGATCCCGGGATTCCGGGATCATGACCTGAGCTGAAGGCAGTCGCTTAACCAACTGAGCCACCCAGGCGTCCCAGAAAGTGGGGCCTTTTGACAATATTATGGTCACCACAGATTTCTCAGCAAATGCTTCATGTTTCCTTTAACAGGGCGGTCATCCTTTTTAGTTTATGACAATGTCAAAAATCTTCATACTTGGCCTTAGTTTATAGTCTGAGAAAATATACTAAATCTTTTTCATTTATGGTAAGCAGTGGGGTGGAAATGGGATAGGAAGTTGTGCTTATGAGAAACCTTCTTAAGCGGAGGAGTTGCAGTGGCTAGGTTACAAGAGGATGCATATCACAGTGAAATATTCCTCCTCATGACAGATCAGGCTTCTCATAGTTTGACCCTTGTGTGCCTTATCTGACATTTTTTTTTAAAGATTTTATTTATTTATTTGACAGAGAGATCACAAGCAGGCAGAGAGGCAGGCAGAGAGCCTGACTTGGGCCTCGATCCCAGGACCCTGAGATCATGACCTGAGCTGAAGGCAGAGGCTTTAATCTTAACAGTGAGCCATCCAGATGCCCTCTGACATTTCTTCATACTTAATGCTGGCATAGCAAAGTAATGATGTGAAGTTTTTCCTTTTTGCCTTTGTAAGTCTTTTCCTTTGCTTTTGATGCTTTCTCCTAATAAACTTTTTCATACTTTAAGACCCACCTTAAACATCATTTCTTCTTTGAATCCTTACCTATGAGTGGGTCTCAAAATTTTGTACATACTTTTATTTAAAAATCTCTTATCTCTATTATTTATTCTTCCACAAAATAGATTCTGCAGTCCTTGAAGGTTGGATCAGTGGATTAATTTTGCATTCCCATTGACCACCACAATTCCTGGAACATAGCTGTTAAACATTGAATAGTCAAATACGAATGAATTTTCTTACTGATTTTATTATTGATAAAAATTAGTCTTGATACTTTCCCTATTTTTTTTTTTTGTCAGTTCACATTCTTTTTGACTTCACCAAATTAACTTTTCTCTCATTCTCTAATATGCTTTCCTTTTTTTTTTTTCTTAACCGGTTATTTTAGAGAATGTTAGTCATCACATCTCTTCTCTGAAGTAGATGGTATTTTTACTGTTTTATGGATAAGGAAATTGAGACTTTAGAGGAATTGAATAACTTGCCAGGGTTTTCCTAGCTGGGGTTGGACCTCAATATTTTATATGGTTAAATATAAAACATATGTAAATGTAAGACATGTGAATGTTATTGTCTTGTGTGCTGGGTATTTTCTCTTTCTCTCTCTAAATTCACTGTACTTTTTCCATTCAGCTCTATGCCCCAGGAGACTGCCTCGTGTAGACTAAGTCCAATAGGTCTGACTTCTGACTTCATTGCTGTGGCCTGTGACTCCAAATAAATAATCAAGAGTGGAATAGAATCAGAAATCTACCACATGCCCTATTTAACTTTACAACCTACATATGTACCTCACAATTTCAAGCCAGAATTGCTGTTACAACATTTACTATTTTTGTAGTCTAGTGTAAGCATTTAAAAACACAAGGTTTTAACATTACATAAATTCTACTACTTGACCTACATTACAGAATGCATTGTACCATGCATAATGTATCCATGATTTCATATGCAATTACAAACTAAGACCAGTGGTCTGCAAAGCCCAACAACATTTTTGTGATAGAAGCACCAAGAGATTTTGGAAGAATAACATTGTGAAATTGTTACAGGGGCGCCTGGGTGGCTCAGTTGGTTAAGCAACTGCCTTCGGCTCAGGTCATGATCCCAGAGACCTGGGATCGAGTCCCACATCGGGCTCCCTGCTCGGTGGGAAGCCTGCTTCTCCCTCTCTCACTCCCCCTGCTTGTGTTCCCTCTCTGGCTGTGTTTCTCTCTGTCAAATAAATAAAATCTTTAAAAAAAAAGAAAGAAAGAAATTGTTACAGATACAGAAGATAACAAGTGCTTGATAGGTTTAAAAGGAGAATAGCTGACTTGATTCATTTTGCTCACTAATAAGATAGTTCTTTTGTGAAGTTCTTGGAGGAGCTTTTTACTGATACCATTTTTTAAAAACGATTTTATTTATTTATTTGAAAGAGAGAGAGTGAGAAAGAGAGCATGAGAGGGAGGAGGGTCAGAGGGAGAAGCAGACTCCCTGCTGAGCAGGGAGCCTGACTTGGGACTGGATCCTGGGACTCCAGAATCATAACCTGAGCCAAAGGCAGTTGCTTAATCAACTGAGCCATGCAGGCATCCTACTAATATTTAAACTCATGTAAGGAAAAGTCTGTCTTTAAACCTGCTGTTCATCACTTCAGTTCTTATGAAGTTAAAACTTGAGTGGGCATCAGATTGTTATTTAATGTGGAAAGGCAAATATATATATATAATTTTGTTCACCAGTTTAACTGACTTTTTAAAAAAGTTTATTTAAGTAATCTCTACACCCAGTGTGGGGCTCAGTCCCACAACCCCGAGATCAAAAGTTGTACACTTTTCCAGCTAAGCTAGCGAGGTGCCCCAAACTTTTATTTTATTTTGTTTATTTATTTATTTAAGATTTTATTTACTTGACAGAGATTAACACACCTAGAGAGAGGACACCAGCAGGGGGAGTGAGAAAGGGAGAAGCAGGCTTTCCGCTCAACAGGGGGCCCAGTGCAGGGCTCCATCCCAGGACTCTGGGATCATGACCTGAGCCGAAGGCAGATGCTTAATGGCAGAGTCACCCAGGTGCCCCCTAACTGACTTTTTATATGTAATAATTTCATTTCACTGGACCTAAATGTTTTTCTGTTTTGTTTTTTTTTGTAATCATCTCAATGTGTATTACATTGCTACAGTTAATAGCTGGGTCCTTGGAATATATGGCAGTGTATGAAGATTGATGTATAATGTTGCATTCCACGCTACTGTGAAGCCTAAAGGGTGAAAGTAGGACTTTAAAATCCACGGAGATTTTCTAGTCATCCTTAGGAATGAAAGTGTAACAAATAGACAATAGCTAAAGAATTAAGGAGTGGCTCAGTTGGTTAAGCATCTTAACTCTTGTTCTCAGCTCAGGTCTTGGTCTCAGGGTCGTGAGTTCAAGCCCTGCCTTGGGGTCCACACGTGGACTTTATTTAAAACAAACAAACAGAAGGAATTAAGGATGGCAGTAATCATACCTAATTGTCTCATACAGAGTCAGCACTGTTTTTGATTCACAGAGTCCTTAACAAGGATGAAAAGGGATCTTAAAGGTTGTTCTGGCCAACCACTTACTAGCTTCCTGTTAAGTGGTCCCTCAGCCTTTTCTTACAGTGACTTAAACCCTCCTAGCCACTTCTAGAAGTGAGTGCATTTCATATTTGAACAGCTGTGATTTCGATTTTCTCCATATATTAATAGTCTTGCTCTAGTTTTTTTTTTTTCTTTTACTCGAACCCACCTCTTTCTAACCCTTCCTCCTGATAGCTTTTCTGTTGTTTTAAAGATTAATTTGATGTATCGAAGACTACCAATGCATTAAACTATGTCCAGACTAACATTTTTTTATGTGTAGAATCTGGAATAAAGCTTCTGCTTTGCCTTCTTGTGGATTTTGATTAGGAAGATGATTATGCAGTGGTATTTTGGATTCAGAGTTGTGCGTGTCTGCTCAAGGTGGTCACGTAAGGAGGAATACTGCAGCACCAGAGAGAAGGCAAAGGCAGCAGATCTGCTTATTCCTACCCTCGTTGTTGTAGTAATAAGTGAATTTACCTATTCATTTTAATGTTCCCGTATTATTAATTGTGTTCTATACATTTATTCTGATTCTGGATTTATAAAAATAAAGGCAGTTGCTAGACGGTGTTAGCTAGTTAGCTCTGAATGAAATGTTTTCCACTCCCTTTCTTAAGCTTCTGAGGCTGTTTAAGTGAAGAATATCCTCAGATTGCAATACAGACTTAACTTTATACTTATAATCAGGATTTTCTTCATTCTGTGTTGCCAACACAAAATACAGAAGTAAGTTGCAAGCTGAAGTTGATAAGACTGAACTCTCCTGCATAACCTTTGATTTAAAAAAAAATGTAAAGAACCTCAGGATTCTAAGACTGTTGATAAGACTTTCTTTAGGATTTAAATTTTTGTTTGACATGCATGTATATTCTTGGCTCAGAATTCAAGAAATACAAAAGATAATGAATTTCTTAATATCTACACTACCTGTTTATTCCTACAGAGGCAGTCACTGTTATTAATATCTTCATTCTTAATACTTTTCTCTTAGAAGTAGGACCTCTGCCCTTCTAACTTGACTTTTAGCCTCCTTTTGAGACTCTGAATATCATATAGGAATATTTTATCAATTTTTGAAGCTGATGGGTTTTTTCCCTGTCTACAAAGTTGTTCTATTAACTTAGGAACAGAAAAGCACTTTGTATTCTATGATATCTCTTGTAAATATTCCATTTTGGAATATTTAGATCTGCAAAAGCCTGTGAAAACTGAAGCAGTGCTCAAGGTAAAAGCTCATCTCTTATCCATCTTTTCTGGTAGTAAAAAGAACTAGGAGGCTATGAGCGCGTGCGTGCGCTTGTGTGTTCTGTGTGGCTACCCAGCTAGCCAGGGCCTCTTGTGTTCCACTTCTTTGCATTCTGATTCAACTGTACTTTTGAGGAAAATGTAAGGTATTAAAATGAGTCACATATAAAATGTTCGACTTCCTACAGTTGAATATTTTTTATTTTGATTGTATAGTCATATTTAGTGAATGGATCTAATCAGTTTAGTTTTTCTTAAAATGAAGCATCAAAGATTAGACACCTTTCCCTCTAGCTCACTTGTTTGTGTGTCAAAGCTCGATAATTCCAGCATATACTAGCAAATCTTTGAAGAAGTCTCTAGGTCTGACTGATTGGGAGAGGGCTGCCTACAGTTGTTTTAAGAAGGGATTAGTATAGGGGCGCCTGGGTGGCTCATTTGGTTAAGTGTCGTAGTTTTGATTTTGACTTAGGTCATGATCTCAGGGTTATGAGATGGAGCCTCGCACTGAGTGTGGAGCCTGCTTAGGATTCTCTCGCTCCTTCTCCTTCTGCCTTTGCCCCCTCCGTCTATTAAAAAAAGAAAAAAAAAAGATTAGTACCATCAGAACTACTCAATTCTGTAGTGTTACATAAGCCATATAGATGAAATTGTTTTTCCACATTATTATGATAAGAATTGAAGAACCACAGTTAAAGTTATGATAAGGATCTGTATGCAGGGGCGCCTGGGTGGCTCAGTTGGTTAAGCAACTGCCTTCGGCTCAGGTCATGATCCCAGAGACCCAGGATCGAGTCCCACATCAGGCTGCCTGCTCGATGGAAAGCCTGCTTCTCCCTCTCTAACTCCCCTTGCTTGTGTTCCCTCTCTCGCTGTGTTTCTCTCTGTCAAATAAATAAAATCTTTAAAAAAAAAAAAAAGGATCTGTACGCAGCCATAAGCTAAGGGGAAAAGTTCATCCAGTCTGGGACTGGACCTTCAAATTCTTGCTGCTGTGTCTTTTACTCAGATGCCTTCAGAACCCTGGGATATTCGGGAGTGGGAGCAGTTGTTTTTCTAAATTATGGCATTATAATGGGTGGTAAGGAATATACTGGGTGCTTAGAATGGATTTTTTGGGAATGCCTGGGTGTTTCTCGACTGCTAAAGGCCTCAACATGTACTTTTTTTTTTTTTTTTTTTAAGATTTTTGTTAATTTGGAGAAGCGTAGAACAGAGAGGGGAGTGAGAGGGAGCAGACTCCCCACTGAATGGAGAGTCAGATGTGGGACTCAGTCCTGAGCTGAAGGCAGATGCTTAACCTACTGAGCCACCCAGGTACCGTCCTCACATGTACTTAAAAAAAATCTTTTTTTATTAAGTGTATTTCAATTTAGTAGAGTTCACATACAGTGTTAATGTTAGTTTTAGGTGTATAGTGTAGTGATTTCAACAGTTCTATACGGTACTCAGTGCTCATCGTGATAAGTGTACTTTTTAATCCCCTCTACCTGTATTACCCAGTCCTCCACTTAACCTCCTTTCTGGAACCATCAGTTTGCTGTCTGTAATTAAGAGTCTCTTTCTCCCCCCCTTTTTTTTCCCTGTTGCTTTTCCTTTTGTTTCTTAAATTCCACACATGAGTGAAACCGTATGGTACTTGTCTTTCTCTGACTGGCCGTTTCACTTAGCATAATACTCTTTAGCTTCATCCATGTTGCACTTGGCAGGAGTTCGTTCTTTTTTCTTGCTGACTAATATTCCTCTGTGTGTGTGTGTGTGTGTGTGTGTGTGTGTGTGATATCTTTATCCTGCCACCTATGAGGACACTTGGGCTGTTGCCATAACTTGTAAATAATGCTGCAATAAGCATAGGGGTGCGTGTATCCCTTTGAATGAGTGTTTTTGTATTTTGGGAGCATATATCCAGTAGTGTTACTACTGGATCAGAAGGTAGTTCTGTTTTTAACTTTTTGAGGAAATTCCTACTGGTTTCTAGAGTGGCTGCACTAGTTTGCACTCCACCAGTAGTGCCCTAGGGTTCTTATTTCTCCACATCCTCTCTAGCACTTGCTTTTTGTGTTTTCGATTTTAGCCACTCTGATAGGTACGAGATGATAATCTCATTGTATTTTGATTTGTATTTCCCTGATGATGAGTGATGTTGAGCATCTTTTTGTGTGTCTGTTGGCCAAATGTATTTCTTCTTTGGAGAAATGTCTTTTCATGTATTCTGACCATTTTAAATTGGATTATTTAGTTTTGGGGGTGTTGAGTTATATAAGTTCTTTATATATTTTGGGTATTAATCCTTCATAGGGTACGTCATTCGCTGATATCTTCTCCCATTTTGCAGGTTATTTTTTTTTTTTTAAGTTTTTGAGAGGAAGTGAGTGAGAGAGAGCATGAGAGGGGAGAAGCAGACTCCCTGCGGAGCTGGGAGCCTGATGCGGGACTCGATCCCGGGACTCCAGGATCATGACCTGAGCTGAAGGCAGTGGCTTAATCAACTGAGCCACCCAGGCACCTCTGTAGGTTATGTTTTAGTTTTGTTGATTGTTTCCTTTGCTGTATAGTTCAGTTTTACTTTTGTTTCTCTTCCCTCAGGAGACCTATCTAGAAAAAAGCTGTGATGTGCAGTGTTGGTGAAAGGCACAATAGGCCTCATACTTTATGATGCTCCCCTCCCCCCGCCTGTGTTGTGTATGGTGTAAACCAGTGGTCATTATTTGGCATGCAGCCATCCAGTCTCCCAACCCCATTTGTTGAAGAAGCTGTCTTTTTCTTACTGCGTATTCTCTGAGGCTAATGGGATCTTAAACATAATACTTCACTTTAATTGGGAACATTAAGTAAGTTGAGTACTTGACTTTTTACCAACTAATATTTCTTTAGCTTCTACGCTATGCTGGGGAATACAAATACTGGACAACTCTTTAAAGAGGCATGTGTAAGTAAGTTACAGTACAGTGATATGTATAATATGTCCCACTGACACATGAGGTCAGAAGGAATGTTTAATGCTGTTTCCTGGGAAGGACTAACAATTCCTGTGGAAATGGGTCTCAAGCTAGGTTTTGAAAAATGAATAATCATAGCTCATTAAGCAAGTGAATAGGAAGAGCCATCCAGCCAGAGGAAGAGAAGGAATAGAACGTACAAAGGCAGAAGCTGTTAATGGTCTGGTATGGGAAGTAGGGTGGTAGGAGCTGAGGCTAGACAGGTAGGCAGTTTATGAAAGGCTTTAACGTGATACTAAATGAAAGGCATTTATCCCCTAGGACCTAGTGAAACAAATTAATATGGGGTTAGTGTTCAGACAGACCACTCTGATGGCTGAATAGGGAATAAATGAGAATAGGTTGAAATTAGGAAGCAAGGAGAGTAATGAGAAGTCTCTTATAATAATTTGAGCAAGAAATATTTGATGAGGTTAACAAGGCTGGAATAGAGAGAAGGGAGAGGCATTCAAGCAATTAGGAGGTAGATCAGTGACAATTGGTGAATTTTATTAAGAGACAAAATAGCTTAGTGGTTAAGTCTTTGGCATATATAGAACTAAATTCAGTTCCAGCTTTGCCTTTTATCAATTTTGGGTCAGCTATTTAGTTCTCTTACTAATAAATTCTCTTTCCTCATCTGTAAAATGAGCAGTTGAAAAATAGTTTAGTTGAAACTTTAAGCAGTCTTCATTTAACTGACTTCCAGATTAATCGTTCCTTTCCGTTCCCTCAGTAAAACAGATTTGATGTCCATGGCAAGCCCTCAGCTTGTTGACCTTCTTAGATAAGCAGAAGTAAATAACAAAAGTCACAATAGGCCTTATACTTTATGATTCTCCCCCTTTTATTTATATTTATATTTTTTTATTTTTTATTTTTTTAAAGATTTTATTCATTTGACAGAGAGAAACATAGCTAGACAGGGAATACAAGCAGTGGGTAGTGAGAGAGGGGAAGCAGGCTTCCTGCCAAGCAGGGAGCTCTACTCAGGGCTCAATCCCAGGACTCCAGGACCATGACCCAGGCCGAAGGCAGATGCCTAGCAACTGAGCCACCCAGGCGCCCCTCTCCCCCACTTCTTAAAATATTTTATTTATTTATTTATTTAGAGAGTGTGCACTTGCTAAGTAAGGAGAGAGGCAGAGGGAGGGAGAGAGAGAATGTCCAGCAGATTCTGCCCTGGGCTCAGAGCCCAATATTGGGCTCAACTACACAATCCTGAGATAATGATCTGAGCCCAAATCAAGAGTTGGGTGCTTAACTGACTGAGCCACCCAGGCATCCCAGTGTTACTTTTACGAAATGTCCCAAATAGATAAATCCACAGAGACAAAAAGAGTTTGTCAGAGGCTGGGTGGGGAAAGGGAACATGGGGAGTGGCTGCTAACCCGTATTAGGTTTCTTTTTGGGCTGATGAAATGTTCTAAAATTAATGATTGACAAAACGGTGTGTCACAACTCTGAATATAATCAAAACTACTCAATTACATACTTTGAAAGTGAATTTTACAGTATGCGAATTATGTTTGAATAAGTTATCATAGAAAATACTAATATACACATACCACATTCACATTTCTGTAGTTGTCCGATATATCATTTTCTTCATTTTTAGGATTCCATCCAGGATCATTATATTTATATAATTATATTCATTATGTTTGATTATCATGTCTAGTTACCTGCTCATGTTTTTGAGAGATTACAGTAAGAAATGAATAAATGGTAGGATCCCTTGGAAATGAAGGGGGAAATGTTTTTCCTGTCTTTTTTTTTCTTTTCTTTTCTTTTTTTTTTTTTTTTAATATTTTTAATTTATTCATTTGCCAGAGAGCAAGAAAGGGAACACAAGCAATGGAAGTGGGAGAGGGAGAAGCAGGCCTCCCACTGAGTGGAAGCCCAGTGCAGGGTTCCATCTCAGGACCCTGGGATCATAGCCTGAGCCAAAGTTAGACACTAATGACGAGCCACCCAAGCACCCCTTTCCTCAGTCTTTCTTAAACATGGGGAAAGAATCTACATTATCTTAGATGCATGCAAAATAAAATGTTTGATTAAATTAAAATGACTTACACAGATCTAAGCTTTTAATGAAGCTTAAGCAAGCTAGCATTTTGAGATATTAAGGTGTTTTTTTTGTTTTTTTTTTTTAAGATTTTATTTATTTGATAGAGAGAAACACAGCCAGAGAGGGAACACAAGCAGGGGGAGTGAGAGAGGGAGAAGCAGGCTTCCTGCCTAGCAGGGAGCCCGATGTGGGACTTGATCCCGGGTCTCCAGGATCATGACCTGAGCCGAAGGCAGTGGCTTAACCAACTGAGCCACCCAGGCGTCCCGAGATATTAAGGTGTTTTAAAAATAACTAAAAAATTTCTTGAAAATGTGAATACTTGTTTGAATGGACTTGAAGTAACAGGAGGACTCTAGATTATAAAGATACTGTTGGCAATTTTGTATACGCTTTACTGTGTCTTGGTAATTTGGCTAAATGACATTAATATATTCTTTTAAACCCCCAAGGTTATCTTGATGTGATGTTAGCAACTATTTTTACATAGAAAGACAGGGAAATGTAGAATGGTAAAAGGCTGAAATACTACTTTTACTTTGTGATTCCAAATATATTTGAATCACACAGACTCTGGTATTATAGAAGTTTTCCGTGTGTAATAATTGTCACAGAAAGTCTTCGGTTGTGAAAAATAATTTTACATTAAAGAGTAAGAAGTTGTGTGGCATGGTTACAGAAATGCGTATTCTGTAACTGTTGATGCTATTAAAAATATGGATTATTTTGCCTATTGCAGTCATACTATTTCTACTTGAAAGAAGGGAATGATATGGAAATCAAAAATAGTTTACTTGGGTATATATGTGGGAGGATTGTAGACCTGAGGTTCAGGTGTTTTGCTTATAGAATATAGGTAGATATGTTCTCTTCTGGTTTCCCCCTTCCCTTTATATACTTTGATTTTAATTTTTATCACGTGTATCTCTCTGGCCTTTGCCGCTGTGGCCCATTGATCTGTCCATCTGTCTGTTACAGTGCATATTGGGTACTTCCAGAAGTATGAATTCAGTGATGCAAAGGACAGGCGGGCTGCAGCAGCAAAGGTAGGACAGAATCACTCCAAAGACAAGCCATTAAAGGACCTTTAAACACACATGTGCAAGCACATTTTGGCAGCAAGTACCTCATTATTTAAGGGCACACTGTTTTTCCTGTAAATCTTGATGACAGACCTGTTCTGACATGACAAACTTGATATATCCACTTATAATTTTTTAAACCAGAAGCTTACTTTGGCACTAAGGCAACAAAGTAAATTGGTGATTGCCACTAACTTTAAAAAAAAAAAAAAAAGTGCTGAATAATAGAAGTAGTGGTTAAATGGAGAGTATTAATGTTAATTGCTTCATTCATGAACCTGGTTGGTTTTCAGAAACTGTGATGACAGAGGACCCATTTGTAAAACTGTGGGAGAAAAAGGAGGAGGAAAGCTAGATTGATCTGGCTATGTGTGTATATTTTCTATGTCTGAATCTGGAATATTTTGGTGGAAATAATCTACATTTTCCAGGTGGTTTAACTTCAGTGAGGAAGTTTAAGGATTGCTATTAAATATTTGTACCATTTGCTAAGATATTTATATCTATTTGCTTGCAAAATGATAGCAATTACAATACCCATACCTGGCTTATTTCCTTTTTAAAATGCTGTGTTAAAAGGAGAGAGCAACAGCATTTTTTTTTTTTTTTTAACTGAACTCTAAGATTAAATCAGAGGCAAGCTTTAAGAACTCAGGCAATGCAATGCAGATGTTTGAAGAAAAAGAAATGGAAAGCTTACATGCAAGGTGAAGTATGAGGTTGCTTATTTATATTATTCTAGTATTGACTGACAGAGATTCTAGGGATAGCTGATGTTTGCGTCATTCTCTTTGTTGATGTGCTTCTAAAAGGAAGGGACTATATTTTTGTTAATACAGTGCTTTTCAAGACTTCCCAAATGAAAAGACAGATACAGGTTTGTATTTGGTTTTCAGTGAAGATTGCTGGATTTTCAAAATGACTGTAAAGCCTAAGATCTCAAGTATCCACTGCTTAAATTCTGGCCCAAGAGGCTGAGTTTAATAATTAAGTTAATACTATAATAAACTGTATACTGCATTCAGAAGAACTGCATTCTCTTGCTAGTCTGCATTCTCTTAATGTGAAAATGTGTTTTGAAGTTTCATTGAATACCATAATAGAGGTTTTTTGAATCAGTTGTGTTGAAACAAGATGTTTTGGTGTTTGAGAGCCCTTTTTTGGGGTCTTGGAAACCTTTTTGGTTAACTTTTTTGCTTTCCTATTTTCATATTTAGCCCCTTCTTCCAAATGTATTTTATGTATTTCGTGGTTTAAATAGATCGTAAATCATTGTTTACCTTGTATGGTATGGCAATGTTAAAATGAGTATTTGTCACAAGTCTGTAATTTCTGTAAAATTGTCCAATCTAGGTCAACATAAAGCAAACTAATTCTGGATTTTAGAGATGTAGGTTCCTTCTAATCCTGACTCTGCCATTGTTGATATTTCAGAAATAACCTCTACTTTTCAGTTTTTTTCCCTTTTAAAATGGATGTTGGTGGTATCCTTACAAAATTTGGTTAATGTCTTTTTGAAAAGGGAGTCTTAGTAAGGATGCGAAGATGGGGACTGTAACTGGACCTGTCATTGCTCAGATTTGATTTAAGAAAAGTGTTCTTATCTCAATACATGTCAGTCTACAGTTGATACACTTTAGAAGAAAAATGGATGGGTTATATTGGTGCTCTTTCCTCCTCCAACTCCACTTTATTCTACAAGTTGCTATTTTTTTCCTTCAGTATTACTGTGGACTTAAACATTGTCTGTACAGTATTTTCTGATATGAACATATATCAGTTTGGCATTTTTTCCTTTCTGTATTATGTGTCTCCTTCCTGTTGTTCCCTTCCTTTTCCTTTCTTGACTTAACCTAACCTTGGAAGTGGGCTTGCTGGACTTTGAGTATAGACATTTACAGTTTTTATAAATAAGATGGAATGTTTTCAAGGGCTATTAGGTTTATCTTTACACCATTAGTGTGTGAACTGTCATTTTCTTTGCACCTTTGCTGACAATATTAAGAATCTTAAAATTTTCATTAGCCTGATAAAATATTGCTTGGTTTAATCGAACATTTCTCTAAACTGTCTTTATATCCTTTGCACCTTTTCTTAATGAATTCTTATGTATGATTATTCCTGTACCTCTTCAAATTATTTGTTTTAAACATGTATGTGGTAACAAATGAAAAAAGTTATTACCATCTCTAAATGATTATGTTTATGACTTTAATATACCTCTTTTCCATTACCTTTTGACATTTTCCTCTTCCTTTCTTACCTCGCCTTTGATAACCCACTCTGTGCCACCTATATTTTTATGCTATCAAAGTCCTTTTGGTCTGTGATCATAGCCAAGTATTAATTTGCTCATAGTTTGATTTTTTTTGTGTGTGTGACCTTATTGAACAATGTTCATTTTAATGACAGTTTAGATAGTATAGTATGTTAGGATTATTACTTTTCTTTCTTTCTTTCTCTCTCTCTTTTCTTTCTCTCTCTTTCCTTCTTTCTTTCCCTCCCTCCCTCTCCCCCCC
>PITA01031884.1:0-14606 GCA_004023965.1 Spilogale gracilis
TTTTTTTCCACTTAATCATATCACGTGGGCATTTCTCCACATGAGTCCATATAAAGCAGTCACCTTCTTTTAAAGGCTGTCTGGTATTCCATGATATGGAGCTCTATTAATTTACTTAATCAAATCTCCTCTTGGGCTTTTCTCTGTCTTACACCTATGAAAGTTTTCATATAGACACATTATAACTCAGAGACACAGAAATACATGGTTCTTGGGGCGCCTGGGTGGCCCAGACAGTTAAGCTTCTGCCTTTGGCTCAGGTCATGATTGCAGGGTCTGGGATTGAGGCCCGCATCAACTTCCCTGCTCAGTGGGAAGCCTGCTTTTCCCTTTGCCTACTTCTCCCCCTGCTTGTGCTCTCTCTCTCTCTGACAGATAAATTAATTAATTAAAAACAAAGAAACACATGATTCTTTATCCACAATTGAGTGAAATTACTATCAGGCAACATCCACCATTTCAACAGATAATAAACAAACTGTGCTCACAAGTTTCTTTAGCCATTTCTTGATTGAATCTCAGATCCTCCCAAGCTAACTCAGACTCCTTTGGGTATATGCTTGGTCTGCGAGGGCTCCCAGAACTCTCTATCACCGTCCCTCTTCTCTGAAGGTGATCTAAGTCTGGGGTGTGTACAAACTCCCCAGAGTTCACGCTCCACCCTCAGCAGCTCTGGGCAGAGTTAGGGTCTCCCCTGTTTGTGATCACTGTCATATGGCCAACTGGCCTGGGGCCAATGTCCTGCTGTTTCCTCCTGTTGTAACCCTTCCTCCAGGCTAGGGTGCGTGGTAGAAACCAGTTCCAGGATCTCTTCAGCCTTCCTGGCATGCACTGCATGGTGTCCTCTGGGAGGCTGCCTTGGGCCTGTCACTTGGGACATCTCCTTCAGCTCTTCCTTGTCTACCTTCTTCAGGCTAGGGGCCTCCAGCACTGTGCTGGACATGGGCTTCCATCTGTGGGGCTCATGTTATTCCCAGGCAACCCATAAAGAAACAAGGTACTGCCTCCTTCCCTAAAGTATTCCCTGACCATTATATCAAGACCAGCTTCCTGGGACAAGGCTCAATTACTGGGGACACCGAGTCCCCTCTGAGGACCCAGGTCTCCTCAGACTTGGATACCTACACTTCTTCCTGTCTACCTGTGACATGCATGTCTTTCCCAGGAAAAATGGTTCTTACATCATAGCTACTTCCTTATTTTGTGTCTTCATTTTTTAAACTCTATGGTCTGAGTCTTCCACTCTTGGCCTTTCCAGAAGTTCAACCCAAATTTCTTCCTAACACGTACAAATCGAAAGCTGCTTAGTTTTCAGGTTGGTTTCTCTGCTCTGAGTATGATTACGTTTTAAAGTTTTTATTTTAACTACAGTTAGTGAATATATAATGTTATATTAATTTCAAGTGTACAGTATAATGATTCAACACTTCCATACATCACCAGGTGCTCATCACAAGTGCCTCCTTAATCCCCATCACCTGTTTCCTCTGTCCACCCATAGCTTCCCCCTCTGGTAACCATCAGTTTGTTCTTTATAACAAGGAGTCTGTTTCTTAATTTCTCTCTGTCTCTTTTGTTTTCCCCTTGCTCATTTTTCGTGTTTCTTAAATTCCATATATGAGTGAAATCATGTGGTATTTGTCTTTCTCTGACTATTTTCACTTAACACTATACTCTCTAACTCCATCCATGTTGTTGCAAATGACAAGATTTCATTCCTTTCTATGGCTGAATAATATTCTATTGTATATATATCTTCTTTATCCATTCATCAGTGGGCACTTGGGCTGCTTCTATAACTTGGCTATTATAGATAACGCTGCTATAAATATCAGAGTACATGTATCCTTTTGAATTACTGTTTTGTATTCCTTGGGTAAAATCCCGGGAGTATTATTGCTGGATCATAGGGTTTTTAAATTTTAACTTTTTAACATTTTTAACTTTTTGAGCAACCTCCATACTGTTTTCCAGAGTGGCTGCACCAGTTTGCATTCCCGCCAACAGGACGTGAGGGCTCCTCTTTTTCCACATGCTTACCAATACATGTTATTTCTCATGCTGTTGATGTTAGCCATTCTGACAGGTGTAAGATGATATCTCACAGCAGTTTTCACTTGTGTTTCCCTGATGATGAATGATGATGAACATCTTTTTGTGTATCTGTTGGCTATCTGGAAATCTTCTTTGAGGAAATATCCGTTGATGTCTTCTGCCCATTTTTAAATTGGAATATTTGTCTTTTGGATGTTGAATTTTATTATTTATGTATTTTGGACACTACCCCTTATTGGATATGCCATTTGCAAATATCTTCTCACATTCCATAGGTTGCTTTTTAAGTTTTACGATTGTTTCCTACACTGTACAGAGCTTTTTATTTTGATAAAGTCCCAATAGTTAATTTTTGCTTTTGTCTCTCTTGCCTCAAGACACATATCTAAAAAGAAGTTGCTATGGCCAATGTCAGATTACTGCCTCTGTTCTCTTCTAGAATTTTTATGTTATCCTTTTGCCCATTTAGGTCTTTAGTCCATTTTGAATTTATTTTTCTGTACGGTGTAAGAAAGTGATCTAGTTTCATTCTTTTGTGTGTTGCTCTCCAGTTTTCCCAGCACTACTTGCTGGGAAATAATTCCCACTTGATTGCATTAAGTGATTTTTTAAATGTATTGTTGGAATCAGTTTGCTAGTCTTTTATTGAGGATTTTTACTTCTCTATTTGTCAGGAATATTGGTCTGCAGTTGCCCTTTTTTAGTGGGGTGTTTACCCAGTTTTGGTATTAGGATAATGTTGGCCTCGTATAATGAATTTCAAAGCTTTCTTTCCTTTTCCTTTTGGAATAGTTTGAGAAGAATTAGGTATTAACTCTTCTTTAAATGTTGGATAGAATTTGCCTGTGAAGCCATCTAGCCCTAGACTTTTGTTTGTTGCCATTCTTTTTGATTACTGATTCAATTTCTTTGCTGGTTATCAGCCTGTTCAAATTTTCTATTTCTTCCTGTTTCCGTTTTGGTAGGTTCCACATTTGTAGGAATTTATCCGTTTCTTCTATATTGTCCAATTTGTTGGCATACAGTTTTTCATAATATCCTTTTATAATTATTTGCATTTCTGTGGTGTTGGTTGTTAATTCTCCTCTCTCACTGGTGATTTTATTTATTTGGGTCCTTTATCTTTTTTTCTTCATAAGTCTAGCTAGAAGTTGATAATTTTTATTGATTTTTTTTTCAAAGAACCAGTACTTCGTTTCATTGATCTGTTCTACTGAGTTTGTTTGTTTTTTTAAGTTTCCATGCCATTTATTTCTGCTCTGGTCTTTATTATTTCCTGCCTTCTGCTGGCTTTAGACTTCATTTGTTCTTTTTTCCAGTTCCTTTAGTTGTAAGGTTAGGTTGATTCATTTGAGATTTTTCTTGCTTCTTGAGGTAGGTGTGTATTGCTATATGCTTCCCTCTTAGTATGCTTCCCTCTTATGATCACTTTGGCTGCATCCCAAGGGTTTTGGATCATTATGTTTTCACTTTTGTTTGTTTCTGTGTATTTTATTTCTTTTTTAATTTCCTGGTTGACCCATTCATTGTTTAGTATCATGTTATTTAACCTCCATGTATTTGTCATCTTTTGAAATTTTCTCTTGTGATTGATTTCACATAGTACTGAGATTGGAAAATATGCATGATATGATCTCAGTCTCTTTGTACTTGTCAAGGCATGATTTGTGACCCAGTATATGATCTATTCTGGAGAATGTTCCAGTGCACTGGAAAAGAATGTGTATTCTGCTGCTTTAGGATGAAATGTTCTGAATATGTGTTAAGTCCATCTGGTCTAGTGTGTCATTCAAAGGCATTATTTCCTTGCTGATGTTTTGTTTTTCTAAGAATTTATTTATTTGAGAGAAAGAGAGCATGAGCAGAGGGAAGAGGCAGAGGGAAAGGAAGAAGCAGGCTCCCCACTGAGCAGGAAGCCTGATATGGGGTTCAATTCCAAAAAAAAGTGGGATCATGACCTGACCTGAGCCAAAGGCAGATGCTTAACCAACTGAGCTACCCAGGCACCACTGATGCACTGTTTAGGTACATCTCTCTGATGTAAGTGGGGTGTTAAAGACCCCTGCCATTATTGTATTATTATTGATTAGCTCCTTATGTTTGTTACTATTTTATGTATTTGGGTTCTCCCCTACCCCCTTCCTTCTGCAACCTCCAATTTGTTTCCCAGAGTTCAGAGTCTCTCATGGTTTGGCTTCCTCTCTGATTTTTTCCTGATCAGTTTTCCCTCCCTTCCCCTATGGTCCTCCATGCTATTCCTTATATTCCACATGATAATTGTCTTTCTCTGCTTGACTTATTTCAGTTAGTATAATAACCTCCAGTTCTATCCATGTTGATGTAAATGGTACGTAGGTAGGTAGGTAGGTTGTTAGGTAGGTAGGTAATATTTCACTGTATATATGAAGCACATATTCTTTATCCATTAATCTGTTGAAGGACATCTGGCCTCCTTCCACAGTTTGGGTATTGTGGACATTGCTGCTATAAACATTGGGGTGCATGTTCCCCTTCTTTTCACTACATCAGTATCTTTGGGGTAATTACCCAGTAGTGCAATTGCTGGGTTATAGGGTAGCCCTATTTTTAACATCTTGAGGAACCTCCATACTGTTTTCTAGAGTGGCTGTGCCAGTTTACATTCCCACCAGTAGTGTAGGAGGATTCCCCTTTCTCAGCATCCTCTTCAACATTTGTTCCCTGTCTTGTTAATTTTGACCATTATAACTGGTGTAAAATGGTATATCATTATGGTTTTGATTTGTACTTCCCTGATGACAAGTAATGTTGAGTATTTTTTCATATATCTGTTAGCCATTTGTATGTCTTCTTTGGAGAATTGTCTGTTCATGTCTTCTGCCCATTTCTTGACTGGATTATTTGTTTTTTGGGTGTTGAGTTTGAAAGTTCTTTATAGATCTTGGATATCAGCCCTTTATCTATTGTCATTTGCATAAGCTGTGAACACCAATACAGCATGATACTGGCACAAGAACAGACACATAGAAAAATGGAACAGAATAGAGAGTCCAGAAATGGACCCTCAACTTTATGGTCAACTAATCTTTGACAAAGCAGGAAAGAATATTGAATGGAAAACAGGCAACCTCTTCAATAAATGGTGCTGGAAAACTGGACAGCCACATGCAGAAAAATGAAACTGGATCATTCTCTTACACCATACACAAAGATAAACTCAAAATGGAAAGAAGACAGTAAACCCTTCAACCTTGGCCACAGCAACTTCTCCTAAGACACATCTCTAAAGGCAAGGGAAGCAAAAACAAAATTTCCTAATTTTGATAAAGCTCAAATTTTCTGTATTTTTCTTCTGTTGCTTGTGCTTTTGGTGTCAGATCTAAGAATCACTTACCAAATCCAAGGTCAAAAGATTTACCCCTTTGCTTTCTTTCAAGAGTTTTACAGTTCTGGCTCTTACATTTATGTCTTGATATACTTTATTTTTTGTTTATGGTGTGAGAAAAAGGTCCAACTTAATTCTTTTGCATGTAGCTATCCAATTATCTGAGTAGTTTGCTAAATAGACTATTATGTCTTTCCCATTGAATGGCTTTGGCACCATTACCAAAAATCAATTGGTCCCTGTCAAAAATCAATTGACCATATACATATAAGTTTATTGCTGGACTCTCAAGTCTATCCCATTGATTTTTATGTCTATGCTATGCCAATGAATTGTCATTGTGCTATCGTAAATTTTGAAAAAAGAAAGTTGTAAGTCCTTAAACTTCATTCTTTTTTTCAAGACTGTTGGCAATTCTGGATACCTTGGGTGTCCATATAAATTTTAGAATCAGCCTGTCCATATCTGCAAAAGGCCCACTGAAATTTTATATGAATTATACTGTCTCTATAGTTCAGTTTGAAGAGTATTGTCATCTTCACAGTATAAATCTTCCAATCCTAGAACATGAAATATCATTCCATTTATTTAGATCTCTAAAGATCTTTTGACACTATCTTGTAGTTTTCAGAGTACAAGTTTTTTACTCCTTTTTTAAATTGATTTAGGAATGAATACTTAGGAATGTATTTTGGTTTTTATACTATTTTATACTATTATTTTATACTATTTTCTTAATTTCACTTTCAATTGGCCACTGCCATTGTATAGAAATAAAGCTGATCTTTCTATATTGACCATGTAGTTTATAACCCTGATAAACTTGTTTCTTAGTTCTAATAGAGTTCTTAGAGTTCTTAGGCTTTTCTATACACAAGATCATGTCATTTGTGAATAGAGAAATTTTACATCTTCCTTTCCTATCTGGATGACTTTTATTTCATTTTTCCTTATTTCCTTGGCTATAACCTTCAGTACAATGCAGAACAAAAATGCCAAGAGCAGAGACCTTTTTACATTTTTTTGTATTTTTTGAATACAGTTGACACACAATGTTACATTAGTTTCAAGTGCACAACAATTGTGCAAGTTTAAACATAAGACAAGTTTATACATTATGCTAAGTTCACCATAAGTGTGGCATCAGTATTATAATATCTTTGACTGTATTCCTTATTCTGTGCCTTCTATTCCTGTGATTTATTTATTCCATAACTGGAGGCCTCTATCTCCCAGTTCCCTTCACCCATTTTGCCCAAAAACCCCAGAACACTCCCCTCTGGCAACCATCAGTTTTTTCTTGGTATTTATAGGTCTGATTCTGTTCTTTGTTTGTTAATCATTTGGGGTTTGTTTTAGATTCCACCTATGAATGAAGTCATATGGTATTTGCCTTTCTCTGACTGACTTATTTCACTAAACATAATACCCCTTAGGTCCATCCATGTTGTCTCAATTGGCACGATGTCATCCTTATATGGTCATTTGTCCATTCATGTATCAATGAACACTTAGGTTGTTTCTGTATTTTGGCTGTTGTAAATAATGGCAATAAACATAAGGGTGAATATATCTTTTTGAATTATTGTTTTCATTTCCTTTGGGTAAATGTCTAATAGTGGAATTATTGGCTCATACAGATATCTTTCTATTGCTCCTGATGGAGACAAACCCAAATCATCCAGTCTCTCACCATTTTATCAGTTGTGTGATTTTCATAGATGTTTTTTATTGATGTCTTCTATTCCTATATTTTTAGTGTTTTTTATCATGAAAAGGTGCTGAATTTTGTCAAATGCATTTTCTGCATCAATTGATATAATGTGGTAGGTTTTATTTCTTAGTCTTTGAAGTGTGTGACATTAATTGATTTTCAAATGTTAAACCAACTTTGCATGACTGGAATGAATATTTCTTGGTCATAGTGTATAGTCACTTTTACATGTTGATAGATATTATTTGTTACTATTTTGTTGAGGATTGTTGCATCTATATTCATAGAAAAATATTAGGGTATAGTTTTCTTTCCTTGTAATGTTTTTGTTTGGCATCAGGATAATAATGGCCTCATAGAATGAATTGGGAAGTGTGCCCCACCCCCCCACCCCACCCCCGCTTCTGTATCTCAGGAGAGTTTGTGAATTTAAATGTTTAATTGTTTCATTGAATATACTAGTAATGCTATCTGGGCCTGGGTTTTTTCCTTGTGGGTGTTTTTGTTTGTGTGTTTGTTTGTTTGTTTGTTTGTTTGTTTTTGGTTCCTAATTCAAATCTCTTTACTTACTATAGGTATGTTCAGGTTATCTATGCTTTCTTGAGTCAACTTTGTTAGTTTGTGTATTTCTAAGAATTTTTACATTCCATCTCAGTTATCTAATTTACTGACACACATTGCTCATAGTACTCCTTCATACTCCTTTTTGTTCTTGTAATGTCAGTGGTAATGTCCCATGTTTTATTTTTTGTTCTACTAATTTGAATTGTCTTTTCCTCTTAATCAGTCTAGCTAAAGGTTTGTCAATATGGTTGACTTTTTATTAGAATTAACTTTTTGTACCATTAATTTTCTATATTGTTTTCTACTCTCAATTCCATTAATTTCCATCTGGATCTTTACTATTCCTTTTCAGTTGAGTGTGCTTTTATTTTTCTAGTGTCTTAAGTTACTGAGATCTTTTTCCTTTTCTAACAGACATTTACAGCTATTGCCTTAGTTGCATCCCATAAGTTTTTTATGTTGTGTCTTTATTCCATTCACACAAAGTATTTTCCTTTTTAAAGGTTTATTTATTTATTTGAAAGAAAGAAAGATGGTGTGGAGGGGCACAGGGTGAGGGAGAGAGAGAATCTCAAGCAGACTTCCCATTGAGTGTATAGCCTAACATGGGGCTTGATCTCACAACCTGAGCCAAAATCAAGAGTCTGGTTGCTTAACTGACTGAGGTACCCAGGCACCCTTCTTTCACCTCAAAGTGTTTTCTAATTTCCTTTTTGATTTCTTCTTTGACCACTGGATATTTAGAAATATGTTGTTTAATTTCCACATATTTCTGAGTTTCTCAAATTTTTCTCTATGATTGATTTTTCATTTCAACCTATTGTGGTTAGAGAACATATCTAATTCCATTTGTTTTACATTTGTTGGCACTTTCTTTATGGCCTAGCACATAGTTTCCTCAGGAGAATCTTGCTTGTGCACTTGAGAGGGATGTATGTTTCTGCTTTTGAAAGTTTGAGTGTGCTATAGGTTCTATGGATCCAACTGTTTTATAGTGTCACTCAGGTCTTCTGTTTCCTTGTTGACCTTGTGCCTACTTGGTCTATCCATTGTTAAAAGTAGGGCACCTGAGTGGCTCAGTTGGGTGAGCATCTTACTCTTGATCTCAGCTCAGGTCTTGATCTCAGGGTCATGAGTTCAAACTCTGTATTAAAAAATAAAGTTAAAAGTAGGGTTTAAAGTCTCCAGGAATACATTTAATAGTCTATATCTTCCTTTCTTGCTGTCAGTTCTTCATTTTAATGCTCTGTTTTTAGGTGCATATTTGTCTATAATTGCTATATGTTCATGATGTATTTATCCTTTTATCATTATAAAATATTCCTCTTTATCTCTAGTAACATAATTTGTTTTAAAGTCTATTTTCTCTGATATTAGCCTAGCCACTCCAGGTTTTGTATAGCTGCTATTTGCATGCTGTATCATTTTCTATCCTTTTACTTTCAATCCATTTGTGTCTTTGAATCTAAAGTGAATATCCTGTAGACAGCCTATTGTTGGATCTTGTTTTTGTACAGTCTGATCATCTCTACTTTTGGATTGGATTATTTAATTCACTCACATTTAATGTTATTATTGATATGATGGGTTTATGTTTGCTATCTCATTTTCCTATTTTCTATGTGTCTCATATCATTTTTTGTTATTCTATTTTCTTTATCTATTTCTCTTCTATTCTCTTTTATAATAAGTGGCTATTTTCTTTTTTAGGTTTATTTATTTTAAAGAGAGAGAGAGCAATTATGAGTGGGAGGGACAGAGGGAGAGGGATAGCATCCAAATCAGACTCTGCTGAGTGCAGAACCCAACTTGGGGTTCAGTCTCATGACCTTGAGTTCATGACCTGAGCCAAAACCAAGAATCAGACACTTAACTGACTATGCCACCTTAAGTGAATATTTTCTTATATAATATTTCTTTTCTTTAGTGATTTTTCAAAGCAAACTTAGCGATTGTTCTTTGGTTTACACATACGTCTTAACCAATCAGAATCTACTCATATTTACACTAACTTAGTTCCATTAAGATATAGGAAAGTTACTACTATATAGCTCCATTCCATTTTCCCCCCCTTTTTGGTGGCATATAGTTAGACATACTTCATCCCTGTTACAAATACAATACACTGTTAAAACTTTAGCTTTACACTGTGAAAACTTTAGCTTTAAAAATTAAAGCTTTAACTAGAACTTTACAAAGCTTTACAGAATTTTATGTCTTTTATTTTATTTTTTAATTAAATTTCTTATTTTAATTCCAGTATAGTTATCATACAGTGTTAGTTTTAGGTGTACAATATAACACAATACAATACAATACAGTTTTATATGTTATTCAGTGTTCATTATGATAAATGTACTCCTTAATCCCCATCACTTATCTCATCCATCCTCCCACCCACCTCCCATCTAGCAACCATCAGTTTATTCTCTAAGACCCTGTTTCTTGATTTGTCCCTTTCTCCTTTTTCCCCCCTTTGCTCATTTGTTTCTTAAATTCCATAACTGAGTAAAATCATATAAATTTGTCTTTCTTTGACTGGCTTATTTCACTTAAGATTCTACTCCCTGGTTCCATCCATGTTGTTGCAAATGGCAAAATTTCATTATTTTTTATTCTTTTGTATGGTGGAATAATATTCCACCATGTGTATGTGTAGAGAGAGAGAGAACATATATTCTATAATTATATATATATATATATATATATATATATAGAGAGAGAGAGAGAGAGAGAGAGAGAAACTGAGATAAGAAGGGATATCAAGTATATAGTTACAGCTTCTATCATTTTAGCCTTTTTGTTTACCATTACTTTATTTTTTACTGTCTTTCATCATGTCTTCAACCCAATATAGCTTTTCTCACACCCTCCTCCTATGTGCTATTATTGCAACTTTGTTACATTTCTATATAATAAAGGATCAACAAGTAATCATATACATATTGTTTTATATAATTGTTTTTAAATCTGTTAGTAATAGAAAGGAAGAGAAATATACATTTATACTGTCTTTTATAATTATGTTTATTGGTGTTTTTGTTTTTTCGTGTGGAATTGAATTATTACCTGTGATCACTTGCTTCCAGTCTGGAGAAATTCTGTAGTTTTTTTTGTAAGGTGGATAGCAATAAATTTTTTCAGATTTTGTTTTTCTGGGGATGTCTTTATTGTGCCTTCATTCATGAAAGAAATTTTTATTGTCTATAGGATCCCTGGTTGGCAAGTTTTTTTCTTTAAACACTTGGATGACATATTCCATGTCCAATGTCCATTCCATTCCAATATGTCATCCAAGCGTCTTCTGGCATCCATTGTTTCTGCTGAGAAGTCAGCTATTAATCTTACTGGGGAATTCCTGTAGGTGGTGATTCATTTTACTCTAGCTATTTTAAAGATTTTGCTCTTTGTCTTTGGCTTTTAACATTTCTACCATGATATATGCTTGTGGACATCTTTGTGTTTATCCTAGTCCATTGTGTTTATCCGAGTTCATTGAACTTCTCAAATGTGCAGGTTTTTTTCAAATCTGGGAAATTTTCAGCCATTTTTTTCTTCAAATGTATTTCTTCCTTTCATTTCCTTCTAGTCTTCTGACATTTTTATTACACATAAGTTGTAGATACATTATTGGTGTCCCACATTTCTATGAGGCTCTGTTCAATGTTCCTCATTCTTTTTTCTCTGTGTTCTTCGGATTGCATAATCTCTATCTATTGTCAAGATTACTGATTCTTCTGCTAGTTCAAATCTAGTGTTAAGCCATTATAGTAAAACTGTTTGTATATATATGTAATATATGTGTGTGTATATATATATATATATATACATACTTTCATACATACATGTATAATATATATATACTTTTCTGCTATAGAATTTTCATTTGATTCTTTTTAATCATTTCTATCTCTTATTGATATTCTCTATTTGATGAAACATTTGTTATCATATATCCTTTACTTTTTAAATTTAAATTCAGTTAGGCAAGGTATAGTACATCATTAGTTTTTTTTTTATATAATGTTCAATGATTCATTAGCTGAGTATAATACCCAGTGCTCATCTATCCTTTACTTTAAGCATGATTTAGCTTAGGTCTTTTTTTTAAGATTTTATTTATTTATTTGACAGAGAGAAACACAGCGAGAGAGGGAACAGCAGGGGGGGTGAGAGAGGCTTCCCGCCGAGCAGGCCCCTCGATGAGGGGCTCCATCCCAGGTCTCCGGGATCATGACCTGAGCGGAAGGCAGTCGCTTAACCAACTGAGCCACCCAGGCGCCCCAGCTTAGATCTTTGAAGATATTTATGGTTACTTTGAACTTTGTTAAGTCAGACACCTAATCTTTTTCACAGAAAGATTGAATTCCCTCATTTTTTCCTCCAGGTATGAGTCAGACTTTCCTGGTTTTTTGCATGTTTTATAAAATTTTTTGTTGGATAGTAGGCATTTCAGAGAATATATTGTAGCAACTCTAGGTACTGGTCTCCACCCTCATTCCCCAAGATTTATTGTTGTTTGTTGTTTATTTGTTTACCAATTCATTAGATTAATTTAGTGGCCTCCATTTTTCTCCAGCAGTATGAACCTTATATTGCTCCTTGGCAATTACAACCTAGAACATGTACAGTTACCCTGGGATGACAGAGATTTTGGCCCTTTTGATTGTCTCATTCCCGCCCACATCCAGATGTTAAGCTCCATTAATTGCTGACTATTGTTTTTGCTCTGGGGCTTCCGTTGTGGCACAGACTGATCAAATTAAATTTGATCTCCTTTAGAGATATAGATTTTGAAGTCAGAGACTTGTTCTAACCTCAGAAGAGCTCTTTTTAGCCCTTATGGTTTGGCTTAGATCTCTAAGAAACCTATGAGTGTCCCCTTCTCTTATTTTCCCCAAAACCTCCATTGTTTCTTGGGCATACCCTTAGGCTTGATCTTTTCAACTTTCTGTTATGAATGAACTTAGTTCTTTTTGGAAGAGCTTCAAAGTAATGTTTTACACCTACCTCTCCCTCTGGCAAAATTTCTGAGCCAGACTCTAGAGCTAGAAGTGGGGATGGTGGTATGCTTCTTTCTGGGAAAAATACCTGCTTTAGGAGCTGGGTGCTCCATAGAAGAGGAGGAAAAACTGCAGCTTCTGCTCTTCTTGCTTTGCCTCTGTTATCACGGGACCCCCACTTTACACACTAGCTCGGAGGAGGGCAATCAGGGGCCCTGGATTCTCAGTGCACCACACCTGAGGTAGATACTCTGTCTTATGAATGGGGGTTGGGCCAAAGATGGGGGCCTCACCTCTTGGTTACCTAAACTCACCCAAAACCTAACCTCTGCAACTGGTAACCAAGGGGCAGGATGAGAAATATTGATGTCCTGCCCTTTCTGTAAAGAAACCATAGGCCTCCAATTAAGAACTAGAGGGAAGAGTACCCTGTTATCTCAGGTACTCTCAAGTACACACGTCTGGAGTGGAATTTCCATCACTCTGAGCTTGGGGAAGGAAGGAAGGATGCAGGCTATACTTCAGTGACCAGAGACTCATTGTTTTTACCATATTTTTAAAGGTTTTCTTGAATAAACGTTTCTTCTTTTTCTGTATACCCTTAGGACCATTTCCAGAGGCTTTAAATTATTGTTTTACAATAATTTTCACCAGTATCCACAGGCTCCTTATGTTGCTATGGCAGAAGTAGAGCCTCTGCTATCATTTTTACGAGGTTCCTATCTTTTTCTTTTTTTAATGTGTCCTGATGAAGTTTTTGAGTATTATGCCCCTGGTCCCATTTCCCTATTATGCTGTGGTTTTTATTGTGGTATTTGTATAGTCTGGTGATTTTTAGCAATGCATATGTCGAATTAGAGGGGAATTGATTGTATGTTGAGAGAAAAATGATAATAAAAGATAGTCCAACACCTTCTAGTCAACAGAAAGTTGGTGTGGCTATAAAATGTCAGACCAAGTAGACTTTACATGCAGATGTAGTACAAGAGATAAAAGTTACAAGTATTACATAAAGGGGCACTGGCTCAGTTCGTAGAGCACGTAACTCTTAATTTTAGGGTCATGAGTGCTGGGCATAGGGCATACTTCAAAACAAAACAAAAAACAAATATTTTATTCAACTAAAAAGGTCAATTTAAGAGGAAGTTATAACAATCTTAAATTTGTATGCCTCCAATAATACTCCTTCAGAATACAAAGGGCTGCTATCCAAGATCTATAAAGAACTACTCAAACTCAACACCCAAAAAGAAGATGAACACATCAAAAAATGGGCAAGAGACATGAAGAGGCACTTCTCTGAAGAAGATATACAAACGGCTAACAGACACATGAAAAAATGCTCAGCGTCACTAGCTATAGGGAAATTCAAATCAAAACCATATTGAGATACCACCTTACACCAGTCAGAATGGCCAAAATTAACAAGACAGAAAACAGCAAGTGTTGGAGAGGCTGCGGAGAAAGGGGAACCCTCTTACACTGTTGGTGGGAATGTAAACTGGTACAGCCGCTTTGGAAAACAGTGTGGAGATTCCTTAAAAAATTAAAGACAGAGCTACCCTATGACCCTGCAATTGCACTACTGGGCATTTACCCCAAAGATACGGATGTAGTGAAAAGAAGGGCCATATGTACCCCAATGTTCATCTCAGCAATGGCCACAATCGCCAAACTGTGGAAAGAGCCAAGGTGCCCATCAACAGATGAATGGATAAAGAAGATGTGGTACATATATACAATGGAATACTATGCTCCATCAGAAAGGATGAATATCCAACTTTTGTAGCAACATGGACTGGACTGGAAGAGATTATGCTGAGTGAAATAAGCCAAGTAGAGAAAGTCAAGTATCACATGGTTTCACTTACTTGCGGTGCATGAGGGGTAACCTGGAGGACAGTGG
>PITA01031885.1:0-14614 GCA_004023965.1 Spilogale gracilis
GGGGGGTTCCAGGCGGTCACGTCAGGCAGCAGCATCACCTCTGCACAGTGCTTCCTTGATTCAGTGAAAATAGAACAAATCATCGCCAGTCCGAGTCAGGTGGTGGGCCTAGAGGAGAGTGGGAGTCTGCCAAAGCCACATGGAAGGTGGGTGGGCGGGGACGTGGGGGGGGTAGGTAGGAGCCCAGAGAACTTGCACACCTGCCCTGTGGCCCACGTGGCATGCTGTGCCCATGAGGGGAGACAGAGAGCTGCAGCAACGGCCTGGCCACCGCCTAGAACAAAGCTTGATCCCAACCTCACACCACACACGGAAAGCAGCTACAACAGGGTTGGAGAGTTCTATGCGAAAGAACGAATTTAAAATTGGGGCTTTTCTGATACAGCCTACAACGTGTGGAACGAGCCTTAACAACCTGATGTTACAGGAAAGAAGCCGATCACAAAAGATCACACACGGTAGGACTCCATGTATACGACATGTCCAGAATGGGCAAATTCACAGAGACAGAGAGTCAGATCGGTGGTTGCCAGGGGCCAAGGGCAAGGAGGTTTGGGGAGTGACAACAATCGGGTACAGCCTCTTTCTGGGGGGACGAAAACGCTCTGGAATTAGTTTTGATGGTTGGGCAACTCTGCAAATATGCTCAACAACGCTGAATCGCACACTATCATGTATCTGTATAAACGACATGAATTTTGCCTCAATGCAGCAGTTATTAAAAAGAACAACATCCACTTCCAGGTAAAAAGATTTTCAATCAAGAAACAAAGAGAATAGGCCATGAAGGGAAACGCTGGCAGACCCTCCTGCAGGAGCATCACAGCCCTGCCGACGGCAAACAGACCCATGAGCACCATCAGGACAGCACCTGCCGTCCAGGAAGGGGTGTGCGCGAGTCCGGCCCAGAGTGGACGCAAGGTTGCCTGGAATACGCACACAACTCCCACAAATCAGTAAGGAAATACGTGAGGACGTGAAGCAAAGGCTCCACAGAAGATGAGTCACGGACAGAAATGTGCGAGAGGACGCCTGATGGCAACACGTCATCGGGGAAACGCAAATGAGGGCAGAAAATGCCATTTCAGCCACTGGACGCCATGGCCGAGAACGTTCGGTGGGAAGTCGGCAACGGCGAGTACTGAAGAACCCAGGGGCGCGGGGTGCCCGCTGGCACAGCAGACTGGAGAGCAGCCTGGCGTGGCTTCCTGCTCTAGAAGACGCACACGCCCCCAAGGAGGCCCGACACAGGTGCAGGAAGAGACAGGCACAAGAGCACACCCCCAGCACCCCCTAAGGCTGAGAAAAATTAGAAACCACCTAAATGTCTTCCTGGAAAACAGGATAAACTGGTTTCAACCAACAACAAAATAGTAGTGGTAGAAACAAAAAAGCTAGAGGTATGAGCAGGGAGAGGTCTCAAAAACACGGGTCCGGGGGCGGTGAGTTGCTGAGGGACAGGTGTAGAGACGACATCGTTCCTGCAAAGTCTCATCGTCACACATCGTTCACGGGTCCATGACCGACAGGAGAAGTAGAGAGCTCTGCAGGAGAATGAGGGGCAGCGAGTCCCCGGCTGAGGGTCTCTCAGGGGATGGGGGCACACACACGGCACCTCGTCTCCACCTGTAACACTACCTCATGAAAGGAAAGGCTCTGGAGCTAACATGCATTCTTCTTCACAAGCTGACCAACGTAGGCAGTGGAATAAATAGTTGTCTCATTACTGTCCAAGCGTGTTGCTTTTTATAGAAGTTCTAAGAACAACAAGAACAAATAATGCTTTTTAAGTAAAAGAGGGAAAGCCAAGGCAGCGTCCAAACTCCTGATGTCAGCACGTCCCCCTCCCTGGCTGCCTCTGGTAGACCCCCGAACAACCCTGGCCACAGGCCCCTTCCGTGCCCAACCCCTTCCAAGCCCAGGGCTCGCCGCAGAGGAAAGAACTAGGTGGACGACGGCAACAACAGAAGCCGTGTGCACGTGGCCCCGCCGCCAAGGGTCCTGCAGGGAAGAGGCAGGGTGGGGTGGGGGAGGACCGGGGTGGGGTCCCGGCCCCAGCAGCACCGTCCACATGGCCATGACTTCCCCGTGTGACGTCACAGGGGACTTGTTCAGGAGGAAGATCGCAGCCTGGACTAGTGAAACATACTCAGCGGACGACTGTCCCCCCAAAAGTGCCCACACCTGAACCCCCGGAGCCTGGGAGCACACGATCTCCCCCAGCAGTAGGGACTTGGCAGAGGCGATGAGGGCTGTGGAACTCAAGGTGGGAGGGTCGCCTGGCCCGTCCTGGGGCCTGCAGTCTCTCCATGTGAACGTTTAAGCCCAGAGAGAACGTTCCCTACCAGGGTCACAGGGCGGTGTGACGACAAAAGGAGGGTGGGAGGAAGGCTGGGGAAGACGGGGAAGGGGCCACTAGCGAGGAGTGCGGGTGGCCACCCCAGGAAAAGGCAGGAGAGCAGCATCTCTGCTCAGGCCTCCAGGAAGAGCGCAGTCCCCCACCGACGCCCAGACCCAACACTGCTGACCTCCAACCCAAGACAACACGTCTGTGGGAAGACGCCAACGTGTGGTGTCTGTGACAACAGCCACAGGAACTAAGCCTGGGGACTCACCACTCGGGCCACACCCACCTCCGCTGGCTCACCTAGGCCCACAGCACTTGCCCTGTTTTCAGATCTGGCGAAGGCTGAGGCACGACCATAAACCTTAGGAAGTGGAGTATGAATCCGACTTAGCCCTGGGACACTGGTAGGTTATTTGAAGCAAACAGAGTCCCTTTCATTGTAAAGCCAACTGTCCTGGTGGCCAGGCACCTAGTACCCCAGGCTGCTGAGGACGGGCCGGGGTCTGGGATCCTCAGCAGAAGAGTGACCTCCCCCAGCAGAGCCAAAGACAAAGGTCAGGAGAGGAGGGGGGTCCACTGGGCGGAGTGACCTCACACTAGGGCATCAACGTCTCTGGGCCTCTGCACGGTCCTCTGTAAAGGAAGGGAAGATGGCCCCTGACGGGCTGCCAGGAAAATTCTGGAATACCCAGGCCATGCCACTGCAGCTCAGGAGCTTGGAGGGCAGCTGACAGTCTTCTCAAGGGCCCTTCCACAGCCTTTCCAAGCACGAGCTTGCAGTTCGAATTCCCTTGTGGTATTTGAGCAAGGATCATCCCCGGGGGTCTGGGGGTCACCATCTCAGAGGGACGCCTCATTCTCAGAGCTATCCTTTGGAGGAAGCCCACACTGGGCACCCCGCCAGTGTGGCACCGGGTGACTGGGACTGTGTGCTGAGCACCTACAGGCAGACCCCATCTCCCGGGCCACCTGGGACCACAGGGGCAGTCTTGTTCCCGCTGTTCTGAGAAGCTGTCCCTACTGCTTTCCAGCCCAAACGCCCCAGCGGTGCCCTCCCTGGTGCTGCTTCTCCTCCGCCCCTCCCTGGAGTGCTGGCTGGCCCCACACGCTAGCCCCGGAGCGACCCCCCAGCTCCCCGCCAGCCGCATCGGGCCCCACCTGAGCGCCGAGTCCACACAGGGCTGCGTCACACACCGAGCCTCCTGACGCCTGGGGAAGGTCAGCAACCCTCACACCTTCACACCTTGCCCTGGATCCTCAAAGCCCCGCCCCGAGACAGCAGGAACCATGAGCCCTTCCCACAGGGACCGACACCCACCTAGGGCTGGGAGACGTGACGGGGAAGCCCATCACTGTAAGAAGGGCGCAGAGACACCCGTACCTGCCGTCAGGGACACGCTCAGAGCACTGGGGGCCTGAGCCCTAGTTCTGGCTGTGTTACCACTGCTGTGTGGGCCTGGGCGGGCCCCCGCTCTCCCTGAGACCCAGAACACCCCTCTGGGCAACGAGGAAGTTGAAAGCCTCTAAGGGCCCTTCCGGCACAGTGGGCACCGGTGGGCGTGGGGGCAAGGTGGGCACTGGCCACTGCTACAGGACTCCTGCCCACGCAGCTGTGTTTCTTGGAGGAAGACAGGGATGAGAACAGACCCGAAGGTCAGGAGACCTGGGGCCGGGGTGAGGTCAATGTTTGGTTCCTAACTAGATAAACAGGCCTTGGTCTCGTAGAGGAAACTCTGCCCCTCTCCCCCCCCTTAAGAGCCACGGGAAGGGAGGGAGTGGGGTGGGGCGCTAAGGGTATGGCATCACTCCCACCGGTGACCGGTCACATCTGGCCACCAGGAACTGCCCCAGAGCCAACTCCACGTCTCAGCAGAAAAGCACAAGGCCTGGCAGGGGCCCCGAGGGGAGCTCGGGGGCTCAGGACAAAGAGGTCTTCAAGTCAGCCTGCCCCGGCCTCCTCTTCTGACATCAGGGTGAACCAGGAACCCTAAAGTGTTCACCCCACTTGCCTGAGGTCACAGGCCATCCGTGGCATGGCCAGGACGAGAGTGGGCACCCCAGGCCCCAAAGTGACCCTCTTAAGACATGTCAACTTCCAACTCTCTCCTCTCCCGGCGGCAGCCAGCAGTCTGTCCCAGGCAAGGTGACCATGACTATCCTAACGAGAGCTGGGGACTACAACCACAGTGGATAAAATAAGAATCCCTGTGTCCACACTGATAAAAACGACAAGTACACACGCCTGCCGTGGAGACGGGGGAGGCCCTCCCGGCAGAGAGCCGACCGCTCAGTGTAGCAGGGAAGAGGGAGCCAGAAGTCACCACTCACAGGCCACAACGGCAACCAGCCCGGCACGGGAGGGTCCAGTGAGGCCTGGGCACTGCCGTCTCAACATGCCCCACGGGTTATCTATTAGTCACAAAGATCTACCACTGGGACCAGCGACGGCACACGCCGGGTGCGTCCTGCCCAGACGTGCGACCCCTCGGCGTCCCCATCCGCGGTTCCTGCCCCAAAGGCACACACAGCGACTCCAATCCCCAGGCAATGGGAGACACACCGAACACCTGGCAGGTCCCCACTCCTCAAAACCCCTGATGAAACGTCAAGGGATGGCCCCGCAGGCAGGAGGCTGAAGAGCGCGAGTGGCATGCAGCCCGGCCCGGATCAGCAGAGCTCCCCGTCCCGACAAGCTCACGCTGTCCCCTAAGAGGTCACCCCATGACTGAACCCGTGTGTTTGGTTCAGGAACAACAGCGCAGGCCCCCAATAAGGAGGATCAAGGAATGGGCTGGCCCCGGGAAACCAATGCCCCTTTCCTTGGAGATATCTCCAAGACGGAAAAGGCTGCGCAGAGGCCGGTCCCCACACAGTGTCACCCTCGACCCTACCATCCTGAGCACCGCATAGCCACATCCCCCCGATGACTTCCCCAGAGGTGACTAGAAGCCCCGGCCACAGCCCCGACGCCAGCTGCACCTGAGCCCAGCCCGAGGCGGACGCCCCGGCGTGGAAACCGGCCCCAGGGACACGAGGGAGCTGCCCGTACCACCGGGAGACCGTCCATGTTTGTCCCGCAACAGGTGAGGGCTACTTAACTTCTGGGTGGCCCCCGAAGGGACGTTTTGTCCACAGTAACAAGGTTTGCGAAGACCAAGGGAGGAAGGGCCTGACGCCACATTGAGCAAAAAAAAGCCAGATTCCGCATTAACCCGGTGGTGAGATAACCAGCAGCCCAAACGCTCACGCAATGGTGGAGAAAACCAACGGCTCAACCAGAGAGGAGAAAACCTTCAGAGCAGGAGCTGGAGGACTGTGCTAGATGGGTGCTTTGGTTTCTTGCTACTTTCCCGAATCCTCCTGTCTCAAACAAATGCATAGCCCTCCCAGAAGTAAGGAAATGCCTTGGTCCTCCAGGGCCCACAGCATGAGCTTCTCTTCCCCGCAGGAGCCACTCACGCCAGCTGCCTCCTCGATCCCGGGGTCGGGGTCCTGGGAGCTCTGGGGCAAGAGCTGCCTCTCCGAGGACGTGGCTGAAGGCCGCCCTCCTGTCCCGGTGAGCATAACCGTCGCACGGGGGTGGCCAGCACACACGGTCCTCACACCTGCTCACACGTGCAGTGTGGATGGAGGGAATCTTAGCTCAGCCAGCCAGGGCCAGGCCTGGGGGCAGGCGGGGACACCCTAGGACAGCTCATGAACCCGAGTCTCAATTTTCCCATCTGTGATGATATCTCTCTCTCTCTCTCTCTCTCTCTCTCTCTCTCACACACACACACACACACACACACACACACAGTGGGACTGCTGTAAGGACTACATCTTCCTGTCACAATTCCAGAGTCTTCCATTATACCCGCTGCCGGACGGGCCCTCAGCACTCCTAATTCTGACTCTCAGGGACATCCAGGGGGTCCTCCCCGAGCCCCTCCACATGCCCATTTAAGCCCATCAGATGAGGGTACAGAGGAGAAGCATTCTCAGAAGGGCCCCAGAGGGAGCTCAGGGACTCAAAGCAGGCCCTGTCCCACCACCCAGCCCCACAGCCCAGAGGAAGGAAGGGCCATGCTGGTCACACACCCCACAAGGGCACAGTTGGGTTAATCAATAGCCACGACCCAGCACTGCCCCAATGCTAGAGCCCATGGGAACCTGAGAAACCCCTTCAAGGTCCAGAGAGGAGCAGAGCCTCCCTGGGAGTCCCAGAGCCAGGATGAGAGATCAAGCCCCCCCCCAACATGGGGGAGTCCAGCTGCACGAAGCAGGCCAACTACCTCCAGCCCCAGGGCCGAAGAGCTTACCAGGGAGACGGTCATCCGCATCCTACTGTGGCCCCAGGCCACATCCCTCCGTCCTCTCGGCACTAGGCCGGCTGGGCTCTGGCCTGCCGCCCCTCGCTGTGTGGCCCCAGCCTAGACATGGGCTGGGCCGGGTGACCTCTGCTATAGTTCTCCACTCCTGGCCAGATCCTGTACTCCTACTACGAGGCCCAAAGAGCCTGGCTGCGGGAGGGCTGCCCGCACCCAGTCTGGGCCCCGGAACACAGTGTGGAGCTTTCCCCAAGGGCAGGCTGCACTGGGGAAGGGGCTCCGATGCTCTTTTCAAGAAAACCCATGAGCCACTATCCACCAAGTGCCTCTCTCAGTGCTGAGGACCTGCCCCATTGTGCAACCAAATGAGGCCAAGGTGGAGGCAAGAAATGGGCAGTTACCTCCCGACCGATGACACTCTGGTCCCTTGGGACCCAAGGCCTGAAGAGCCTCTGAAAGGGCAGATGTGAAAAGACCCACCCCAGACCCAAAGTGGAGGCAGGGAAACCCATGTTCCCTGACCCACAGGCCTTAGGGAGACCAGCAGGCCCCTCACCCCTCCCTGGGACAAGGAGTGGCCTCGGTGTAGCTCGGCAGGTGACCAGAGGTTCAGGGGATGGCTGGGGCCCTCCCATTGGAGAAATCAGGGCAGCACGAAGCTTCGCTATCTACCCTGGATACAGGGGGCTGGGACACTTCAGCTGCTACCCAATAAGACTTCACTACAAGCAGGTAGACCCTAAACACCTGAGTTTGTAGACAAGGAAAGAGCGCCCAGGAGCGTGCTACCGCCGCCCGAGGCCCGGCCTGCCTGCCCAGCCACCCCCAGTCCAGAGGGCGTGGGGAGATCCCGACCCCCAGGCCTCCCGACCTCAGCTTCAGGGGCTCCAGAGGCAGCCCCACCCTGGAGTCCCCAGTCGGTCACTTGGAGATGCGGTCCATATCCACTGCATAGAAGCCGGCGGTGACATGTTTGATGTGTGTGACTCCCAGGGTCCCCCCTCTGGTGACCAGAAACACAGGGCCTGTACTCTGAAGCAGAGGGAGCTCCCGGAGAGGGAGTCAGGGAGAGGCCCGTACGAGGCGGGGTCCTCTACGGTCACAGGCCCATAGCCCTGAGAGTGTCCCAGCCTCTGCCCTGCTCCCTCACCAAACTAAGACCACCCAGGGGCTTCTGGGGGTGCACCCCCAGCCAACCGCTCACCCCCAAACCCTGCCTGGGCCCAAGCCCACCCAACCAAGGGGAAGAAGCTCAAGCAGCAGGAGCACTTCTCCTGGGCTCAGTGGGGAGAGGAGACAAGACTTAGCATACACTTCCTGGTGCTGGACATTCTCCTAGATCCTCCGCACAATCCCCGGGCCCAGCCCCCACTGCCCACCGCTACCTCCAGCCTCTGGACTTGAGGGATCACAGATGGGGCAGCAAGCGCACAGGCAGCCACAGGGGGAAGAGGCCCTGGTCGACTCAGCCCTCCATCCCAACCTCCCTCCCAGGCCTGCAGGTGCCTCCCTTCCTCCCCGGGAAGCAGGACCCTTGCCTGCAGCTCGGTGGGGAGGGGCGCTCCAGGCGGCATCAGAGGCTGTGCCCACCCCAGAGTACATCCCCCAGGCCCCAGGGGCCCTAGGTAAACAGGAGAGCCCGAGGGTAACTGTCCCATGGCTACCGCTAATGCGACAGGCCAAATTAAGCCTCTGCGTGTCTGGATCTGAGCCCTGGGCCAGCATGAGCTTGGGGAAGTTACTCTGGCAACCAGTCCACACTGGCATGACTCCATCTATCCGGCCTGGAAAGACACTCGCTCGGCGAAGCGCGCTGGGGGCCAGCTGAGGCCCTCTAGAAAGTCAGGGCCAGAGGGAGGAGCCCAGGGACCCACAGCTATCTCATGGGAGGGCAGACTCAGGCCCAGATGCCCATGGCTGCCTCCTCTGTGCGCGGCCCTGGGCTCACAGACTCCAAAGACAAGGGCCTGTCCCAGGAGCTCACAGCAGCCCAGGCTGGGGGGTGGGGGGGGCGCCATGGTGAGGCCCCCACTGGCAGGGGTGGCCCCCACAAACAAAAGCGTCCACATGGGCCCCACCACGGGCCATGCCCCCCCACATGCACAGGCTGGGCCTGACAAAGGCCAGAAGCTGCCTCAGATACTCTGGGGCGCTTTCAGGAGCACAGCCGAGGCCGGGGGCGCGGGAGGGGCCTGTCTGGTCACGCACGCACAGTCTGCGCAACAGCAGCCCAGGGTGCAAGCTCACCGTCGGGGCCCCGGGCCGGGCAGGGTGCTGGGTGCGATGGGGAAGACGCGGAGGGGGCCCAGCCCGGAGAACCCGCAGGCTCCTGGCACCGGGTCCAGCCCAGGCTGGGGCCCAGGAAACATCAGTGGGAAGGAGGACAGGGGAGGCAGGGATGGGAGTCCAGAAGGGAAGGCAGGAGAGAGAGCTTTATGCCTGGCCTCGCCTCGCGACTTTGGTACCTGAAGGTCACTGGGCTGCCACCTTCTCGACTGTCAAAGGAATCCTGTCCACGGAGTGCTGGTGACATGCCACTGAATGTGCAACCATGCCTGAGCCTCGACGGGACACGCGCCCCTGCTTGCCTTCCACCTCCCCCGGGCGGGCCTCACCGGGTGCCCACCTCGGTGCAGAGCCACCCACCGCCGCTCCATCTTCCCTCAATGGCACCCTTGCCCGGAAAAGCCCAGCCAGCCCAGGGTCAGCCCCACAGGGGACGACACGCTGCGCCACGGTCCGATCGTCTGAGGAAGGCCACCCTTTCTCCAAACAGAAGTTCAGTCTGGACCAGGAGACAATGTCATTCCCCTGCAGGCTGGTCCTCGCAGCCCTGGGAGGTGCAGATGCTCTGGCTGGCTGGGGGCAAGATGGCCTCAGGTCCTCCTCTCCATTCTATCTCTGCTGCCCATGACCTTGTCCTCTCATGGCTCCCTTCCTGGTCACTCAGGCCTCAAGGGCGGGAACAGGAGGCGGGGGGGCTGAGGACATTCACAGAGCTGGGGTCCCCACACCTCTGAATCAGCGAAGGACAGCTGATGTGCCCCGGGTGCCTAGCACCCAGTGGGACAGGCACGGTCACCTCTTCACCCGGGTGCTGAGACCGAGCCTGGCCACAGCCACACGGCGCCTGCCCCCGACACAAGAGACCTCCTCCAAAACCCTACTGGCCTCAGCCTGCCTTGCGGGCGGAGGAAGGTTTCTTCGGGATGGGACACCGGCTGCCCTGGGTTGGGTTTCATGTATGCCCCAAAAGCAGTCCTGGAAAGCAGAGATCATAAAGGAGCCCCCTCCTCCAACCCCCTGCACACCTCACTCTCTTGCAGGCACACATGCACACACCTACTCACAATGAGCCACACTCCCGTACACAAGTGTATGCACACACACCGAGCATGCACACACACGTTCACACCACTTGTGTCTACACATCGGGCACGCGCCCACACACCAGCACACACATACAAGCATGGACTCACGCACACACACGGATGCACACGGCTATGCACAAGCACACCCCTGCACACCCACGTGCGCACACCGGAGCTGTGCATGCACACACTAGTATGCAGAGCCACACTCACACACACCCACATACAGACACACAGCTGTGCACACACATATACGCACACGTGGCCTCACACCCACAAATGCACACACACTCACACCCTATCTCTCTCTGGGGTCTCGACACTGAGGGAAAACACTTTCGAGCTGGGAGCAGTCAAGGGGTCATTTATTTTAATTATTAAAACAGCAGCCACTTATTCTCGAGCCGTCTATAATGCCACTTAATTACCCAGCACATAAAACTGCCTTTGCATCTTAGTAAAGCAATAAATCAGCTCAAAATCAGAGCTGTTTAAAGCATTCTCACTGAAGATCCAGGGGGACGTGGAGTCATCCATCACCCCCCAGGAAACGATGACCCAGATCTCTGCTCCTGTGGCCGGTGCGTCCTGGTGTCCTCACGTCCTCCCCCAGCGGCTCGTCCGCCCCTGGCCCACTGTGCTCCCTCTTTTGTGTGTCCACAACGGCCCACCAGATGGCGTGGCGTGGCGTGGCGTGGCGAGCAGCCTCTTCAAGCCAATCGCTCATCCTGTCGGGACCCCGCAGGGCTGCAGGCAAGACACCTGGGCATGGGCCCAAGCCGCAGCCACACTGCCCTCGCCCTGCCCTGACTGCCTCCCGGGCCCCCGCGCACAGGCACTGGTGGCTTAGGGCATAGCTGGGCCGTCGCTGTCTCGTGACGGTAGGTGCACCCCAGAAAGACCAGGTGATTCAGCGGTCCGTCTGGCTCGGCGCGACACCAGGATGAAATGGGAGGGCATGAGAATGGGCAGGGATGCGCCAGGCACCGTTCTCCCCCAGCGCTGGCAGAAGGCACGGTGTGGTGCTTGCCAACAGGCAGACCTAAAGAAATCACTCCCTCCCATGGGCTGCCCGGCCTCCAGGGGCCAGCACCCCCCTCGCGCTTCTCTGCGGGTAAGGGGTCCTGTGGATGGCACACGAGAGAGCAGGTGGGCTATGCTGCTCCTGGGCACGAGCCAGATGAGGCTGGCTGAGTCCCCCCTTCCTCTGAGGCTGTCCCCCAGAGCATGTGGAGGGTGGCGGGTGGTGGGCACCAGCTCTCTGCAGGAGCCCCGGAACTGTCTCCAGACTTCCTGAAAGTGAGTGGTCAGTTCACCTGCAGGATAAATTCCCAGCAGCGGGAATGCTGGGCCAAAGGGGACATGCCTTTGCAATTTTCTAAAAATTACCTAATTCACACTCCCATTAGCGTGAATGAGAGCATCCATCTCCCATTAGCGTGTAATGAGAAAACTTTTCTGTGTTGTTCTTTGTTCTTCCCAGAGAAGGAACTAGCCAGTGGGAAGTCTGAGCTCGGCATGCTGCCTCTCAATGCTTCCTGCTCCTTTAGCCCAGGAAGCACCTCCTCCATCTGTCCCTTGCTCCCCCACCACCCACTGGCAACCTGGGCAGGTGCATCCGAGGGTCAGACTCAGCCAGGGTCAGACTCAGCCGTGCAGAGTCAGTGCTCCTCTGAGCCCCCTCCTCCACACAGCCTTCCAGGCCTGCCCTCCGCAGTGCTAAGCTTTTTTGATTCTTACCTCCACCTGTAATGCCTTCCCACCCCTAATCAGCCTCCTCCCCCCGGCTTGAACTCCCTGAGGGCAGAGACTCTTCTGAGGTGTGTTGCACTGCCCAGGTCTGGTGTGGTGCCTGGTGTGGGTCCCGGGGGAGGGAAGTGCCCGGGTAAGACCGTTAGGAAACCGAAGCAGGACGCTGGTTGCTGGTTCATCCAGGCCAATCTCACGAACAATGTCCAGCCTGTTAAGTCCCCTCAGTGACTGTCCAAATTAAATCACCCTTACAGAAAGATTGGCATCCAGCCAATCTGGGACCTTCTGGACAGATTGGGCTGGCTTAGGGGGAGCCGGTGGGGCATGGGGGGAGGGGCTGATGCAGGAGAAAGCAGTCAGTGAAGAATGTGCGCCCGTCCACGGAATGCTCTGGAACTGCCAGGAATCTGGGTGGCAGCAGCAGCCACTGGGACAACCAGCCCCTTTAAAAAGGGGGAACCAGACCCTCCCCCAGCAGCCTCTGGCCCCTGAGCACATAACCAAGCGGGCACGCCCGGGCTCACTCACAGGCCACTGATCACACTGTCCCCCAGCTGGCTTTGCCAACGAGCCAGCCCAAACTAAAGCACAGCCACTTGGGAACCCTATTCCCAGGTCCCCAGTGTCCTTGACCCAGCCCTCCCCCCTACAGCCCACCACTCAGCCTACGATGCTGCGTGCTATCTGGTAGGACGAAGCTGGGTCCCCAGGGTCACCCTGCAGGAAGGTGGCAGTTGCAGGACCAGACCTGGTCCCCAAGACACAGAGTGGGCAGATACGTTACCACAGGGGAGCCGACCCGCGACTCGGCTGACAAGGGGACAAAGGACCTCCCCGCACTGCTCGGCCCGCGCAGCATAGGGAAGCCGAGATGCAGGGCAGCTCTGGGCCGGCAGTGAGAGGGGGTGTCATGGAGGGGCTCGGGGGTCCTGAGACGAGCACGTACCCCCCACCTTCCCTGGGCCTCACTTGGGGACGAGGCACCATGGCTCTGGCCCTCGCCAACTCACCGTCACAGGGGGCGGGGGCATGTGCCCACTGACAAAATGAAAGCCCAGCTGGAATGTTCTATGGCTCTTTAAAGTACGAAGATTTATAGACACAAGGCTCACTTACCCCCATTACAATGCTTGAGCCTCACAACGACCCCACAGACCGGCTTCTATATGTTCCCCCATCTCCCAGATGAAGAAACTGATGTTCAGAGAGAGCCGGTGACTCGGCAAGTTTAATCCACAAATGAGAGCACCAGGCTCGGTGCCCAGACCGTCTGCCTGCAGGCCCGGCGCAGCTCCGTGCCCCATCGAGAGTATGGCCTGGCGCAGACGCCTGCCCTGCCAACTGGGGTGAACGTCACCACCAGATGGGGGGCAGGGGCCCCTAAGCACCACAAGCCCACACAGTGCGCGGAGTGTGGCTTCAGCACGCCCCGCTGTCCTCGCTGAACACCCGGGAGTTAAAAACAGGGGCGAGCTCCAGACATCGACGACTGGGCCAGGGTCCCTGACATATGGGGACAGATCAGCCCCGTGGGTTATAGAACTATGGGTAGCCCAGGGTTTCCTCCTGGAAGGTGAGGGCAAAAAGGCGGCTGGGTCCTGCTCTGTGGCTGAGCCAGGGCTCCCCCTGGATTCTCCAGACCTCCTTGTGAGTGAGCAGCAACTACTCTGAGATCTCAGCCGAGAAGGGCCGCGCCAGGCACCAGGCCCTCCAGGAGCCTCGGGAAGCAGCATAAGCAACCATCAGTTCCCACGCCAGCCACCCAATGAGATGGCCTCGAAGCTCATGCATGTGTCTTGACATGCTGGCCCCTTCCTCAAGGGCCGCAGCCCAGGACACGGGCTCAAAGACGACCTCGCAGGTCCTGGAGCACTCGTATGCCGGGAAGCTCTGAGCCCAGGTGGGGCAGGGGAGGCGGGTACTGTGGACACCCTCCCTAGCACATGATGCCCCACACAGGGCTGAGAGCGGAAACACGCAGAAGGGACTTCAATCACTCCATCAAAGTCAGACAACCGAGGACGCCTACGAGGGACGATCCAAAACCAGAGTAATACAAACCAGGGACAAATGCAAGTTCTAGCACAACTGAAGTCCTCAGATTCAGACTGGCAGCACATTCCCCACTCACAGACCCAAGGGCACCGTGTGTCCCATGACTCACGGGGCCACGGGAGAGGGCTGTGCATGCGCAGGCTGGGTGCTGGCCAGGCTGCAGGGGGCAGCTGCGGAAAGTTACCTCCTCCTCGTCCTCCAGCCGCGCGGTGGACATGGGAGCCCAGCGCCGCCCGCCAGCCCCTGCTGATTAATGACCCATTGTCTGGCTCTTCCATCTACGGAGGGGTCTGCTCCAGGCATGCCAACTCAAGTAGAAAAGACACCAGAACAGCCACAAACTGAAGCAGGCATCCGACAGGCCAGGGCAGGGAGGAGTGGACCCCAAACTAAAGGCAGAAGGATGCCCTCAGGGTCACACTTGGCAGTTCCCGCCCAGGGCAAGGGAAGGCAGCCGCACTCGGCAGATGAGACTGGTGGGGACAGCTCCAAGGTAGACAGGCAGCTTTGTCCAGAACCATCGAAGAGCAAGACAGGAAGCTGCAAAAGGGAGTCCTCACCCTCCCTGCTGGGCGTCCTGGTCTTGGGGCGCCTGGGTGGCTCAGTCATTAAGCATCTGTCTTCGGCTCGGGTCATGATCCCAGGGTCCCAGGATCCAGCTCCACATCGGGCTCCCTTGCTCAGCAGGAAGCCTGATTCTCGCTCTCTCACTCCCCATGCTTGGATTCTCTCTGTCTGTCTCTGTCTGTCTCTCTCTCTCTCTCTCTCTCTCTCTCTCT